>JADLZN010009494.1:0-216540 GCA_018155175.1 Sinocyclocheilus anophthalmus | reverse complement strand
CGAGAGTTGTTTTCTCGTTATAACGATTTATTTTCTCGTTATATCGACATAACGGAAGTTGTTTTCTCGTTATCACGACTTCATTTTCTTGTGATCTCGACATCCGAAGTTTTCCTCGTATCACACTTAATTTTTCGTTGTTGATCTCGACATACAAAGTTGTTTTCTCGTATCAAGGACATAACAAAAGTTTGTTGTCCATCTTATGCACTCCTTATTTTCTTTGTCCTCTAGACGGAACGTGTTTTCCCTCGTGATCACGCATATCAAACGTTGTTTTTCTCATGAGCACAGACTTAGTTTTTTCTTGGATCTTCGCATAACGACAGTTTGTCTCGTGAGCGACGACATAACAAAAGTGTGTTCTCAGGATCACGACTTAGATTTTCTTGTGATGCTCGACAGAACGGAAAGTTGATTTCCCATCGTGATCCCGACATAAACAAAAAGTTGTTTTCCCACCCCTCGGTATCCGACATAACAAAGAAAGTTGTTGTTCTCATGGTCACCTACTTCATTTTCTCGTGAGTGCACCCACATAAACGAAGTTTTTTTTCCCCCCCCTCCCCTCGGTATCACACTTATTTTTCTTGTGATTTCGACAAAACGAGAAGTTGTTTTCTCAGGATCACAACTAACACAAGTTTTAAGATTTTTTTTTTACATGATTGTTTAATTGTTTGTGACTGTTGCAGAGTAACGAACGCACGTTGACACGCACTGATCGACAACTAGAACCATGTGCTCTAACGATTTTGTTGATATTTCCCGCAAATTTTGCTTTGCTTAGTATAACCTCACAATACATAATAACGGCTGTTGATATTTCCCGAGACAGTACACTAAAGCATTGTGTTGTTGTGTAATTACCAGTTTAAATGTCAAAGCACACCGGGGGGGGGGAGGCAACACAGGCAGACACCTTCCGAAGGATGCAGAGAACTATTCTAGACTCTTTTAGAGCGCTGCATCACTGGAATTAAATAAGCTATACACTTTACAATATAAAGCACATTTCATATCATATACGTTTAGCGTGATTAACAGCTAGGACAGATTAAAAATACGGCAGAGGCCATTACAAATGCGTCGGGGAAGGTGCGTTCGCTCCTGTAGATAACACAACATCCCCGTGCTAGCTAACAATCCTGTACCTCCAAGATCCAATAAAGATATAGGTGCAAACAGAATGCAGTGATGTCAACCTTGGTTTTAATAAGCAGTTCCTTTATGACACGGAACGCTAATGCAGTGGTGAAACTGTGATGAGTCATGCATCTAGCAAGAACTTAATACACAAAATAGTCATATTTATTCAAGCATTTAACATTTATAAGTTACTTAAATGTCAGTAATGAATAATACTGCACAAATTATAGCGATCACGAAGAAGGTCCTTACTCTGTCCCAAACGCGTACAGTAAAGTGTACATACAGTATAGCCTACAACACCCCATCAATTATATTCAGTTCTATACTGCCACCTGTTGGCACAGTTGTGTAACTTAGAGAACAACTTTCGTTATGTCGAGATCACAAGAAAATAAGTTGTGATGGCGAGAAAACAACTTTCGTTATGTCGAGGTCACCAGAGTCTTATGTCGTGATCATGGAAAAAAGAAACCTAAAAGAAAGAACATAAAGAGATACTCCAGGCCTCTTATGACTTCAGTAACTTTTCTGCTCACCAAATCTGCATTTATTTTGATCAAAAATACAGTTAAAACAGTAACACTTTGAAATATTATTACAGTTCAATAACTGGTATGCGATGGAATATATTGTAAAAATTTCCAGTTTATTTCTGTGATCAAAGCAGGTTTTTCAGCATCATTACCTCCGCAGTCTTCAGTGGCACATAATCCTCCCGAATCATGTCAATCTGCTTGACAATGCTGCTCAACGAACATTTATTAGTATAATGTTGAAAAACAGTGTGCTGCTTCATTTTTTCTGTAAACCATGAGAATTTTTTATATTTTCAGGATCTTTGATGAATATAAGAGTTCAAAAGAACAACATGTTATTTGCAATACATGTTTTTGTATCAACATAAATAGCTTCAACTGTACCTTTGATCAATTGAATGCATCCTTGCAAAATAAAAGTATAATTTGATAATATACTGTCTCTATAAACTGTTATTTTGTATTAAACCACAAATTGTTAGTTTTATTTTCCGTGATATTGAGTTTAATGCAGCTACAAGGCTCTGAAATAAGGTCCAAGAAGTTTCAGAATATAAATCCTTTTCATTGAGCAAGTTCATTTCCTAATTTTTTTTTTCATAAAAGTGCACTAACTAATGGAAAGACTCTAGTAGTTTATATCTCATATTGACGTGAAAGTTCAGGATTGCTTAAGGTATCATTTCCTCTAAAGCCCGAGATTTGTTTCTATAAAGTCTCAGTGCGCTTAAGGCTTAAAGTGTCTGAAGATTATTACATAGTATTGCAAAAATCAAACCAAGTTTAGTTGTTGCATTTTCTCTTGTAGCTGTGGAGAGGCCAATTGCTGGAACAACATTTGGTAGGCTGTTTGGAGGCTTGTCATCTGGTCCTGGAAAGCCTCGATCACGCACATCCATCCTCTCCGAACTGATGATCTGCCCTCCGTCCCTGAGCGGCTTCGATGTCCTGATTTTAAAGAGGAAGCGACTGCAGCCCGGTGTTTGACCGCTCGAGGAGCCGCTTGTGTGCCCGAGGCGACCTCCACCCTCAAGTTCCTAAGTAAAGCCAACACCATAAAATATCACCAAATTACATACCACCCAAATTTACTTTTAATACATGCGCATGGTCTAAAAATAGTCGTCTTCATTTAAATTTTTCGACTGAATGCATTATATCCACTTTGCAATTATTGGGTAAATTCCCCTGTAAGACTGAATGAAATAATCTTTGAAAAGGGAAGTTTATTCACCTTTAGAAGACAAACTCAAAAGATCGTGTTGTTTGTTGATTCATAATTAATGACATCCCCTCTATGGTTTCATATAGTATATAAGGTGATTAATACAGTGCATCTCAATAAATTTGAATGTCTTGGAAAAGTTCATTTATTAATTCAACTCAAATTGTGAAACTTGTTTATTAAATAAATTTAATGCACACAGATTGAAGTAGTTTAATTCTTTGGTTCTTTTAATTTTGATGATTTGGGCTCACATTTAACAAAAACCCCCCAATTCACTATCTCAACAAATCAGAATACTTCATAAAAAAATGTTTTAGTGAATTGTTGGCCGTCTGGAAAGTATGTGCATTTACTGGTCATGTACTCAATACTTGGTAGGGGCTTTTTTTGCTTTAATTACTGCCTCAATTCGGACGTGGCATGGAGGTGATCAGTTTGTGGCACTGCTGAGTGGTGTGGAAGCCCAGGTTTCTTTGACAGTGGCCTTCAGTTCATCTGCATTTTTTGGTCTCTTGTTCTCATTTTCCTCTTGACAATACCCAATACTCCCAATGGGGTTCAGGTCTGGTGAGTTTGCTGGCCAAGCACACCAACACCATAGTCATTTAACCATCTTTTGGTGCTTTTGGCAGTGTGGGCAGGTGCCGAATCCTGCTGGAAAATGAAATTTGCATCTTCAAAAAGCTGGTCAGCAGACGGAAGCATGAAGTGCTCCAAAATTTCATGGTAAACGGATGCAGTGACATTGGTTTTCAAAAAACACAATGGACCCAACACCAGCAGATGACATTGCACCCCAAATCATCATAGACTGTGGAAACTTAACACTGGACTTAGGCTATGAGCTTCTCCACCCTTCCTCCAGACTCTAGGACTTTGGTTTCCAAATGAAATACAAAACTTGTCCTCATCTGAAAAGAGGACTTTGGACCAACAACAGCAACAGTCCAGCTCTTTTTCTCCTTAGCCCAGGTAAGACACCTCAGACATTGTCTGTGGTTCAGGAGTGGCATAACAAATGGAATACTACAACTGTAGCCAAATTCCTTGACACACCTGTGTGTGGTGGCTCTTGATGCCTTGACCCCAACCCATTCCTTGTGATGTTCACTCAAATTCTTGAATCAATTTCGCTTGACAATCCTCATAAGGCTACGGTTCTCTCACTTTGTTGTGCATCTTTTTCTTCCACACATTTTCCTTCCACTCAACATTCTGTTAACATGCTTGGATACAACACCCTGTGAACAGCCAGCTTCTTTGGCAAATGAATGTTTGTGGCTTACCCTCCTTGTGAATGGTGTCCATGATTGTCTTCTGGACAACTGTCAGATCACTGTCTTCCCCATAGATTGTGTAGGCTAATGAACTAAACTGAGAACCATTTTGAAGGCTAGAAACCTTTGCAGGTGGTTTTTGAGTTGATACTGATTGGAATCACCATATTCGAGATTTGTTTTGAGATAGTGATTTGGTGGGTTGTTGTTAAATGTGAGCCAAAATCATCACCATTAAAAGAACCAAAGACTTAAACTACTTCAGTCTGTGTGTGTTTAATTTATTTAATACACGAGTTTCATAGTTTGAGTTGAATTACTGAAATAAATGACTTTTCCACGACATTCTAATTTATTGAATGCCCTGTAGAAGGACAAACAAACTAATTTCAAAGTCCAACTGACCAAACTATGCAATGTGGACAAAAAAGTGATGCAATTCGAGCTTGTAATGTTACAGTGGGATCTTTATAAAGATAACGCACTATAAATGATTAATACCAGTCATCACTTCTAAATATCGCCCAGGAGGAATGATATTGTTAAATTGCTGAGTGGAGTGATCAAAACAAATTCAATGCACTCCAATGCTGAATTGATAGATAACAAATAAGTTGCTCACAAGATATGAGAATTAGCGGAGGCTTGGGAAGAGCATCCTCCTGCGGAGAACAGTGAGAGTTAGCTCTGAAACACACGCTCCCTCAAACGCCTTTATGATCAAGTGGTACTTTATAAAAAACTTGATACTTTTTGTTAGTGAATAATAACATATGTGATACTTTTGACAGTTTTTACATATACAGTGGGTACGTAAAGTATTCAGACCCCCTTAATTTTTCACTCTTTGTTATATTGCACCTATTTGCTAAAATCATTTAAGTTAAATTTTTTCCTCATTAATGGTCACACAGCACCCCATATTGACAGAAAAACAGAATTGTTGACATTTTTTGCAGATTTATTAAAAAAGAAAAATTTGAAATATCACATGGTCCTAAGTATTTTGAAACCCTTTGCTGTGACACTCATATATTTAACTCATGTGCTGTCCATTTCTTCTGATCATCCTAGAGATGGTTCTACACCTGCAGTGGAGTCCAGCTGTGTTTGATTATACTGATTGGACTTTTTTAGGAAAGCCACACACCTGTCTATAAAGACCTTACAGCTCACAGTGCATGTAAGAGCAAATGAGAATCATGAGGTCAAAGAGCTCCTGGAGAGCTCAGAGACAGAATTGTGGCAAGGCACAGATCTGGCCAAGTTTACAAAAAAAATTTCTGCTGCACTTAATGTTCCCAAGAGCACAGTGGCCTCCATAACCCTTAAATGGAAGACATTTGGGACGACCAAAACCCTTCCTAGAGCTGTCCGTCCGGCCAAACTGAGCAATCGGGGAGAAGAGCCTTGGTGAGAGAGCTAAAGAAGAACCCAAAGATCACTGTGGCTGATCTCCAGAGATGCAGTCGGGAGATGGGAAAAAGTTGTAGAAAGTCAACATCACTGCAGCCCTCCACCAGTCGGAACTTTATGGCAGAGTGGCCCGACGGAAAACTCTCCTCAGTGCAAGACACATGAAAATTTGCTAAAAAACACCTGAAGGACTCCAAGATGGTTAGAAATAAGATTCTCTGGTCTGATGATAACTTTTTGGCCTTAATTCTAAGCAGAATGTGTGGAGAAAACCAGGCACTGCTAATCACATGTCCAATACAGTCCCAACACTGAAGCATGGTGGTGTTTTTTCAGCCTGCATGGACGGACGACTTGTTGCAATCGATGGAAAGGATGAATGCTGCAATACAGTTATCCCCTACCAAAACCGGTTCTCCGATTGCTCAGTAGACCTCAACTTGGGCCGCAGGTTTTACCTTCCAACATATAATTGACCCGAAAGCACACAGCTAAATAACGAAGATGCTTCACCAACACTCTTGACTGTCTTAGAATGGCCCACCAGATCCTTGACTTTTAAACGCCATTGAGCATCTCGGAAGAACTAAAAATGGCTGTCCACCAACCGTTTTACGCATGCCACTGACAGACTGAAGTATTTCATGAGGCATGCAATGAATCCCCAAGTCCAGGTGGAACACTTGTTGCAGCATCCTTTCCCCAAAAGACTCATGGTGTATTAGGTCAAGGTTGCTTCCTACTACATATGAGCAAAGGGTCTGAATGCTTAGGGCCATGTGATATTTCAGTTTTTTTTTTAATAAATCTGCAAAAATTTCAACGATTCTGTGTTTTTCTGTCAATGTGGGGTGCGGTGTGTACATTAATGAGGGAAAAAAATTAACTTAAATGATTATAGCAAATTGCTGCAATATAACAAAGAGTAAAAAAATGTAAGGGGGTCTGAATACTATCCGTACCCACTGTATATGTTGTGTGTCATCTTTGCCCGATTTGACCGGATGAGGTCCACAACTGGAATACATCGATGTTCTAATATGAAAACTCTGAAGGAAACTAAAATAAAAACCCTGTTCCTTCGGCTCCCTCCATTTCCATAAAAACCATCTATTTGCTGAATGACTCTAATTTCCACTCCGTTCTTTTCCTTCGCTGCCCTTCTTGTTCATAACTTTCTCGAAGTCGTTCTAATATCTTCCAGCTCAGCAGGGCTTTGTTGTCCCTGTGTCTTCTCTCTGTTTGTGTCTTTTGTCTGTTGAAGATCAGCCACTCTTCCTAACACTCCTGCAGGACTCTGAAGGTGAGGTGATGCTGTTTTCCTCATCTCTCTCATCTCCCACTCGCTGCTCTTCATCTCTCCGGTTTGATCCTCATTAAATCCGTTCTCGCATAGCCTACGCAGCACGTTATTTATGCTATATATGTGTCATATTTGTCTAGCAAACCTAAACAATGTGAATATAAGATAAAGCATTTATATTATTATTATATTAATCATTTTTATAATATATTTGTAAGTGTGTTTGAATTGCATAAATAATATAGTATAGAATAGTTAGTAGTACTTATAATAAATACGAGATATCTGATACGGTAAGTTTGTATATTAATATAATATATAATATTAGTATGTATATTAGTATTATTTATACTATTTTGACACATTGCCATGTATTATTTAGTGAAAGGAATTAAATACTCAACACTAATATCATTTACGATAATAATAGTATCTATTAACTAACTATACTACTACTAATCTAATATCTGAAATAATATTTGTTACATATTTACTTATTTACTTATAACAGTATGGTTGATATATATATAGCTCTAATTATAATATAGATTATGTATAATGATAAATGTGTTCATATTAAATACTTATAATACTAAAGATGTATGCTATTTGGACACACTGCACCATATGGATTATTTTAATCAATTATATTGCAATGCTAATATAGTAAATACTAATGAGAAAGTTACTAGAAAATAGGTATTAAGAATATAATAAATTTACTATATATAACTTATATGAATACAAATTTAATTAATAACCGTAGTACTAGAAAATGCATTATAATTTCTTTTCTATACTATATATAATATGTCGTAAGTATATAGGAATATATACAATCTACTATAGTGCTAAGTTTCTAGTTACAATTTGATAATAATGAAAGAATAATAATAAATTTAGCTCGCTACTCAAAATATAATAGCTATTATTATACATACGTTATAGTTAGAATGTAGTAGTAACAAATGAGGATAAAAATAAGAATAAAATAGAAAGCTTGCATTTTTATTATTAGTAATGTAATGTTCTAATAATTTGTCCATATAATTGCTATCATTTAAGAATTTATTATCTTAATGTTATTATTATTTTATTAAATATATATTATGGTATTGGCACACACTTATGTATCTATATATATCTATATAAGTAGTATATCTAACTATGTATGTGTGTTTTGGGTGTGTGGGTGTGTGTATGTGATGTTGTATACTTATGTTTTTTGATACTTTGTTGCTGCAGCCATCTTTTCCGTATGAATAATGTGCTTAGGCATAAACCATTGATTGTTGACAAGCTAAATATGATTTTCATGCCAGGTCAGAATCTGAATAAAAGAAGGGCCGTGGCTTTGGCCCAACCAGGGGCACTTAATAGTGCGCCTGCCGACAGGAGATGATAATTAATTTAATGTCATTTACCTCCCAATCCCCTGATACATTAAGTGGTAACTCAGTTTTCCTGAAGGTCGGCTCCTCAGCTGAGTTAAACATAGAGTCTGCCACTGGTAGTGCTATCATTGTCTCGTTAGCACACAACTCCGAATGCAATCATACCCCACATGGCCGAACCCGTTCAGGTATTGTGCTTCTTGTCATCCGTATGAACGAGTTATGCACACGTTCGCCTGTACGTCATGCACTGAGTGCTTTTAAATGAGAATGGTTTATTGTTTTTTTTTAATCTTCAGCTAAAGTGACCGCTTGGTGCACTCCTGTTCTTGCGAATTAAGATTTTCTCTTCTAGTTTGGAGGAACGCGTGCTCCTGAGGTATCGACGGCTGTCTGTGTTTACACTTTAGAAGTTGCAGAGAAAACAAAAGCGCTCTCTCATCAATGTTACATTTCGATCCTACACACAATGATCATCATTGACTTGAGAATATGCTGAAAGTTTGGGCTTGTTTATTTTAGCATCTGTCATTCTTTGACTGTAACAGTAGAGAGTAAATGACGGGAAAGGGATTTATTGTCTTTATCTCTGATCTTAACAACAGTCTGTTAACCCCGTCATAAAAATGACGCAGTATGACAATTCAGCAAGTATCATATTTTACTATAAGTTTATATATATATTTTTGTTAATATTTTGGAAACAGATTTTATTTTATATTTTCGGTTACTTTTAGTTAAATTTTTTGAAATTTTGTTGTGTTTTTTGTCTTTTTGTTATATTACTATTATTTGTATTTCATGTTTTTTATTTTTTTTATTGCCATTCGTAAGGTGGTGCTTAACTTTAGTCTAGGGTCCAGTTACAAGGCGTCATCTAGTGTTTTTGTTAAATATAATTTGGGAAATTGCTTATAAAACATTTTTATTAGTATATATTTTTTTTATTACTATTTTTGCTGTATTTGTATCATTCTTTTTTATTTTACGATTAGGTTTCATTTATTTTTATTTCGCTAGTTTTTAGTAGTTTCCGCTTCGTAGATTTTAGTGCGTCACTCTTCAGTAGATGCCAATCATCATTTCTAAGTTTGTTGGTAGTTTTTTTTATAATTTGGCTATAGATGTGCTTTTAAATGTTTTTAGATTAATGAGATTTCCTTTATTTTTATTCATTTTTAATTTGCTTCTTATTTGTTTTTATTTATTTTTACTAATTTTTAGTTTTATTTCTGTTTTAGATTTTCAGTGTTTTATGTTTTTTTTATCTGATAATCTTATTTCTTCAGTTTATTTTACTTCACTTTTATTCAGTTAACAGTAAAAATGTTTTTAGTACTGCTAGTTTTGTATTTAGTATTTTAGTTTTATCTTAGTTTTATAGTTATTAAATTAAGGTATAGGTTTCGTACTTAGACTGAACGAACAAAAGAGGAAATTGCCCCGGCAACAAGCTTAATTTTTTTTTTTATATAATGATATTATTGATGAGTTAACATTTATGTTTATTTCCAAATAATTGAAACTAAAACAACAGATTTTTATGTTGTTTTAGTTTAGTTTTAGCTAACTATAATGACCTTGAGTTAATGCAGGTCGGTCTCACAATCAGCGTTAGAAAGCAACATGCTGGTTGATGGCTTTTGCATAATAGCTACAGCATTGCATTGTGGGAAATGGACAAATCAAGCCTGTAGTGGGGTTTGCATGAGCAGGGATTTTAATTAAAGCCACCCTGACCTCTCCGTCAATACTTGAACTTCAGCACCTGACTGTGTGAACAATGTTCAGTCGATAACCAGTCCATCAATCCATCCATTCAGTGCAGCGTTTGTGTCAGCAGTGCCTCCTCAAAGCCAGACCAGAGTTACAGCAGACATAAACATTTAGAAATGACAGTCTTTCTGAACCAGGAACCAGAAAAACAGACCAAAACTATCGATGAGTGCTTAGAGATGTCACTGACACAAGTAGCAAATCAATTCCAAATACCAATAGGAAATCTCTCACAGGAAAGAACTTTGTTTGTCAATCCATTGCTATCAGTCTGATGTAGTTTGACTGGTTCTTTAATGAACTTTAACAGATAAGGTAGAGGTCAGTATTGTGTCTGGACCAAGAAAAAGCATTTGTTACAGCAGTAGAGACTGCATAATATCTATTCTTCACACATTTTTAGTTGGTTTAGTTTGTATAGCAAAGCTTAAAGTATCAGATATTATTTAAATGACCAATTCTTATTTTAAAAATGCTCTTGCATAGACAGCAACGTGACTCATATAATACTATGAGCTATTCTTTTAATTTTAATGTTCGTTAAATGTTGATCCTTTTTGTTCTGTCTTTTGCCATTTTCATTTGATTTTTAGATATTTTATTTAGGTTTAATTTATGTTTATTCATTTAGTCATTTTAGTGGCTACAACGTCAAGCTTATGTCAGTTAGGTTGCCAATTCAACTTTCACATTTTGTTTAGGTATTTTTTTACAGCTATATTTCTATGTTATTTTTTCACTTTTATTTCTTTAACAGACGGTTTAAATATTTTTCGTTTAGTTATGATACCCCTATGGTGCCGCTGATGTTGTCCATACTAGGAGAGTGTTATTCATTCCCATTTCTAACTTTTATAGTCTGCCGGTTATGATATACTTATTATGTTTTTAGTAAGTTTTTAATGAGCTTTTTTATATTGTCAGTTTCATTTTAATTTTAATAGTACTATTTTGGTTTATTTTATTTGGTTTTAGTTTTTATTTCATTTGCAACGTTTTTCATAGTATAAGTTATAGTTATTTGATTTTAAACACTTCAGTTCATTTCAAAAAAAAAAGGTTTTTATAGTTTGTAGTTCTCGTTAGTGATAATAACCCGGATGGTGCCGTAAGATGTTGTCTAAGGCAAGGAGCTCAAACCTCACATTAAATAGCCTGCAAATGTCTTCTTAAGTGGGAACAGTGCATTTGATACGATCAGATTTATACTAATCTTCCCTTTGTGAAGGATTTTTGTAGTAATATGCCTCTCATGATTATCACAAAGGTACAATTTTTGCAGTCTATATGCAGACTGCGTCCTTTTAAACGCAATAAAGCGGTCGCGGTGACCTTTAAAAACGTACGCCCTGCGTGATTTCCATTACGCCTCAATAACTGTATCGCTCAGGCCGTTTGGTGCGGCTGTTTTTCCCGAATGCGTCCCTGGAGACTCCAGCCTCATTCAGAAGTGTTTTAATTCACCCACAGTGTGATGTTAGCGTCTATAAAAGGTGTTTCATTAGCTGGTGTGGGGGGTCTAAGAATAGACCGCAGACCTCATTAAAGCGACACGAGGCCGTTCCTGAGAGAAACGAGCGGACCGGAGTCAGTCGACCACCTCAAGATGCTCTCTGACTCAGAAAAACAGTGAATCACGCTTTGATGGAATTGGGACGGAGCCGACGGACCTGTCCCACTTACCTGGCTGGCGCTAAACTGTTGGGTGAAGTCATTAGCGCGCCGCGGAGGAACACGCTGTCGGTTCAGGACTCAGATGAGAGGAAGAGGAGCCGACAGCCACGCTCACGTCTGACCTCACAGTCGCTGGCGGATTAACGTCATCATTTATACTTCTCTGCTTTAATATTTGCAAATTGAGATTATGGATTGTTTCACTGTTTTCATGAATGACCCAGTTAACACATAGGGACTCTAGTAAGTTGAGCTTTAATTTTCCGTACTAATCCAGTTATAACTTGTTGCAAAGTTTTTCCAGTATTTAGGTTTTTAATCTAATATCTTATTTTTTCATTTACTTCGCTAACATGGTCATTTCAATTTAAATGATTTATATTTTATTAGTTTCAGATGACAAATCCGTTCTGAAAATCTCCTAGTCCAATGGAATTTTGTTTCCAATTTTGCTTTCAGAAATCCAGTTTGCTGTGTTCCAACTTGATTTTAAACTAACCTGGCTCTTTCTACACCCTTAAAACACTTCTTATATTTCTATCATTTTAATCTCCATCAGAGCTTTATCTAGCATATGAAAAGCAGAGAGAACAGATTCACACATATTTAAAATCATGAATGCTGTGAAAACATCTGCTGAATGTTGTTTTAACTTCTGACTGTTTTCCATCCATGTATTTTAGTGCATATTGCTGTAAAAATGACACACATTTCGGTGCCGGATGTGTGCAAATAACCATTTTACCAGCATATTAGCGCCATACTTGAGCAACTAGAGATGTGTGTGAGCAGCAGTGGGTGTTTTGCAGGTTTAATGGGTGTGGTTTTGTGTCTCAGGATCTGTGTGAAGAGACGACAGAGCTGACGGAGCGCTGTGAACTCATCAGTGAGCAACTGCATTACCTGGAAGACCAGCTTCAGACCGCCATAGACCACCACGACAAGGACCTCACTCATATCCTTACAGAGCATTGTGTGTGTGCATGTACTGTTCATTAGTTGTTCTTTTAAGTTGAATCACTATTAATGTGTTCATATTTTGTGGTAGGAGATTGTTCAAATCACTAACACTGAGTATTACAACGTAACAATTTTGACCTGGCGGACAATAAAACATTAAAGAATCCCATAATTCCAAAATCAAACACTGAGTGACTATTTTAACTTGCCACATAGTAACCATACACAATGCCATAGCAACCACCAAGAACACTCTAGCAACCCCGTACGCCCTTCCACCAAGAACAATCTAGCAGTCGTAGCACCCACGCCAGAACAACCTAGTATGTCACCATTCTTTATTACCACCCATAAATCCTTACACTACCCCCCCCCGAATGCCCAACAATGCCTAGCAACGACCTAGAACAATTCCTTGCAGCGCCTAGAACCACCCAGACACCCTAGCAGCACACAAACCACCCTAAACCAAATGTCCTAGAAACCACCCAGAACACCCTGCAACAACCTAATACACCCTAACAGTGCCCTAGCAACAACCTAGAACACTCTAGCAATGTCCTAGCAATCATCTAGAATGCCTTAGCAACCACCCAGAACACACAAGCAACCACGTTCCGAACGCCCTAACACCCACCCTGAATGCCCAGCAATTCAGAGCAAACACCTAGTAATCAACATCCTAAAAAAAACCACCCAATGCGCCTGCCACCACCAAGCCTCCTAGAAACCACCCTGAAGCAATTCCAGCGCAAACACCCGGTTGCAACACCCTAAAAACCACCCAGAGTGCCTTAGCAACCACCCAGAGCATCCTAGCACCACCTAATTCCCTATATTCCAGTGCACCACCCCACACCAAGCAGCCCACCCTAGCGACCACCCAAACACCATAGCCCCACAACCTGATGCGTCTACAATGTCAGAGCAACCACCCAAATCACCCTAGTAACGTAACACCCCCAAAACCACCTAGAGTGCCTTAGCAACCACTCACAACACGCCTGCAATGCCCTAGCAACCACCCAGAAGACCCTACCAACCTCCCAGAACACCCTAGCAATGCAACACCCTAGAAACCACCCAGAGCGCCTTAGCAACCACCCCAGACATCCATAGCAATGCCCTAGCAAACATCCATATCACCCACATTGCAACACCCTAGAAACCACCCAGAGCACCTTAGTAACCACCCAAAACAATCCTAGCAATGCCCTCGCAACCATCCAGATGACCCTAGTAATGCAACACCTTAGAAACAACCCAGAATATCCTCGCAATTCCTAACACCCACCACCAGACGCCGCTAGAAACCACACAGAACAACCTAGCATCACAGCGGTGACTCTTGCATGGCCAGATGCCACACTTGTCTTCAGAATATCTAGATTTAGTCAGTTATTCTGAACTTATTATGGGTTTGTCTCTAATGGAAGTCCTTAGGGTTTCTTCAGGTCGCTCTGATTGGCTGTTAGACTGGAATGAAATGATCTGTGCTCTCCGTTCTCATGTTCTCGGTCGGGCCTTATAAAAATCCATGAGTGGAGAGGAAATGACTCCTCAGTTCTTCATCATTCTGCTGTCACATACAGCCACAGGAACACGTCTCACACTCATTAGAGCCACTAATGTAATGTGCCCATCGCTTTAACCCTCCAAAAGAGCTCCTTCATGGAAAACCATCTCATTTGACAGCACACGATGCTCTCTTCCGGACAGGACTTAAGGATAAGACTGAACGGATCACTGGCCATTTCTTTTTTCTTTTTGAGTGATATTGAATATGAGGGATGGGATTTTAGTTATTAGAGAAATTCAGAGCTCAGCAAAGGTTGAAAGGAGGCGACAGACAGAGAAAGGAGAATTGGAGAAAGGTTATGACATAGTGCACTGTCATCGATCTGACATCTTCATATTTCTGGCCACCATGTGTGCCGAGCGGATCCGTGCTTTTGCATTGACTGAGAGGAAACGGTATAGATGAGATTGATTCGAACGTCCGATCTTGTTCTGCTTCATTCCATCCAACTTTGTTTGACTTTATTCCTTTATAGCGGTAGTTCTCACGTGGTTTTGCTTCAGGACCAAGGTTTTACATTAGACATCGAGGGGCACTAATTTTGATTATTTCATGCTGTTTACAAAAATTGTGAACCAATGCTTTGTGTGATTTTTTTTTTTTTTTGTGTGTGTGTGTGTATATATATACATGTATATATATATATATATATATACAGATATATATATTAATTAGGTTTTTTTTTATTATTTTTTTTTTTTTTATTATTATTATTATTTAAATGTGATATTTAAATGTATAATTTATAATTATTTATATAATAATACATTATGAAAATGTATTAATTTATTATACAAACTCTATATAGGAAAATCTCACTATCTTTTTGATTACGATATATATATACCGGTAATATATATATTATATATATAATATACATACATCACACATTTATTTAAATTAAAATGATTGTAAATTAATAAATGCTTATTATATTAAATATATACTTACATTATTTTTATAGAAATATTAAATTATTACATTATTATGATTTAAATTATTTCATTAATATTTGTGCGAAATGTTATAATTTATAAATTTCATTTATTTATAAATAATAAATTTTTTAAACTATTATTTATTTTTTAAAAAATATAGGAGGAAATCCCACATTGCAGTATTTATATATAATAATAATATGAATATTTATTTAAGAAATTTATAATATTTATTAATTAATAATAAAAAAAATTAAAATATTTATTACTTTTCATGTATTATTATTAGTTTTTATATTATTTAAATCCTATGATATATGTATATATATATATATATATATATATATATATTTAATTTATTTGTTTCGATATATATATATATATATATATACTTTTTTTTTGCCATCCCGGGAACTTTTATGCATATTTGTGGCCCATTAATTAAAAACCACTGCTTTATGTGAATGAAGCGCTGCATTAACCAACCGCTTAATGAAAAATGCCATCATGTTAATGATTTGTTAGCTCCATAATGTCTCGCTCTGTTGAAAACCAAATCAAACCTTGACAGAATATTATGTCAGAATCATATGCTCAGATATGCAAAATATTAATCAGCCAAACAATCTTATGTAATCTTGTTTGTTTACATCTTTTGATGTAGTTTGATCGATCAGCACAAGTATGAGGGGTAAATGAAACCTCCTGCAGTGTCTCGTCTCATAGACGAGACACTGCATGTAGATGACAAAAATAGTAATTAAACCCACAGTAACTTGAGCAACACATAATGCTGGTTTGATTACACTGGTTAAGCAGATAGATGAGCAAATAAACACGTAATAAGCCAAGGTTTGTGCCTGAGGAACGTCATTAGATCTGTCCGTTTAGCCAGAGGGAGATCTTACCGATCCTATATTTCATGAAGTGCTCTTTAACGGCTGCTTAATTATGAATGGGGAAAATCTGGGGCCAGTTGGAGAGCAAAACGTGCCCGTCAGGCCCCATCTGCCACAAGAGGCGTCTCTTTGATTCGCCACTTATACTGGACACTTGGTCCCACTGGGACGAGTTAAACTATCCAGCGCTGATGAGGGTAGAGCCCGTTCTCATGAAACCCATGAATTATTTAGGTGAAATTGCTTGATCTGAACGGGGTCCGTCGGGGAGATGAACTGAGCCTTTGAATAATGAAGGGCCGTTTGGGGGAGGTGACGACAGGCGTGATCGTATAATTGTGAAATCTGTGTCAGGTGGTCGGGGCAAACATAATGAGAGTCTTTTTAAGATGGGTTGTTCTGGTATGTGGTTAGTGGAACAGGAGAATGATGTGAACTGCGTCCAAACGTTTTGATCACACCATCTAATGGTGTGAATTGAAAAAAAAAAACAAAAGAATTATTATATATTTTATAAATATTTTAATAATATAATACTATCAGGCTGCTAAGAGGGTATATAATTTGTTTAATCAAAATAATTTATTATTTTTGTGTGTGTGTGTGTGTGTGTGTACTTGTGTGCCTCTCTATAGCCGTGTGTTTGTTTCATTTAATTTTTAATCTTAAATATCTGCCAAAAATTACTTGTTGATTTAGTTTGTTTGAAGTCTTTCATCTTATTTACTCCGATAAAAATTTGCAAGTCATTATCAAGCATTTTATCATTAAAAATAATGCAGAAATGCTGGCTTTAATAAAATACCTATTTATTAAATAATTTTATTAGAATTGTTTTAAAATTCATATATAGCATAATTAATTGCCATACTAATTAAGAATTTTTATAATTATTAATAAAATACTTGTATTAAATGTTTATTTTAATAGTAATAATAATATAATGATTATTTTATGTATATATCATTTCTTACAGCCCTGCATTATACTTACTACTTTATTTATTATAAAAATTCTTTATAATATTTTTTATTAAAGTGTAGTTTTGTTCCTATGAAGATACCTATATATATATTCTTACAGTTCTACCGGATTTTTAAAATTACTATTATTGCCTTGGTTTTATTCAATTTTATTAAAATTGCAATTTTTATTAAAAGTGTATTTTTTGTTTGTTTTGGCAATTGAACCCTAAAGCCTATTTGTCTTGAATTTTTAGGCATATTAACATATTTAAAAACCACAGCAAAAAAATGTGGCATCCCAGGTAAACTTCTCCAGGTAAATACTGTTCGAGCTGTGGCAGATTATTAGATTTCATTTGCAAACTGCTTTTATGTCTTTGAATCACTTATGTGAGGGTCAGATTTAGTTCTCACAGCTTGATTTAACCCATGTGTTATGTTGTAGATCTTCATAAAGCTGTCTGGCTAGTTGCTGGCCAATTTCTATTCTTGTTTGGTGTCTGATGTGTTCATTTTGGATGCTGTCTGAGCCTTTATGTTTCTATTATTTTTGGATGTTGGGATATGGATGAGCTGATAACGTTTGGTCATGTTTTCTTTAACTCTAATGCCCACTATCTTTAGAGAAAGAGGTTCAGGAAGTGAAGGCTGCTCTTCAAGCGATGCTGTTACAGCTGAAGGAGGAGGAGGAAGAGGATGAAGAGAAGTATTGTGATGTAGAAGAAGAACATGATGAAGATGAAGAGCTCGAAGAGGAGCATTACTTTAGTGACAGCTGGGAAATCTGAACAGACTAGTGATTTATTTTTAGGTGCCTGTGAAAGTCTGTTTTCATACTGTCATCTTGCACTGAGCTCTAGCACTTAAAGAGAATAGTTCATCTTTTTCTACTTTCATCTACTTGCCCACATGTAATTTCAAAAGCATTTGCTCTATGTTTACTCTATGCTACGTTTTAGTCTTTTGTTGAGGTTGCCAGTACAAACCACTATCCACTAGGGCTGTCAAAAAAAAAATTAGAATTTTGAATATTCGCTGAATAAAATAAAAAAAATACACATTCGAATGCAAAAACGTTGATCTAGAGGGACATCTATCACTGTTGCACTCGCGTCTTGCACAAGAGAGCGGCATGTTTAGAAAGCCATGTAAAATGAATGCAAGTTCAACTTTTAAAAAACATGTCTAAAAGATGTTATGCCAGTTTTTCCCCATCCCACTTTATCTCATGTTTTTAAATGGAGAAAGTAGCCTACTCTTTGTGATTGGTTTTCGGTTCTTTGTATTAAACTATACAGAGCTTGTGCTGGTTTTTTTTCTAATTGGGTTAATTAATTATAATTGGTTTATAAACATTATTTGAAACATTATGCACTTTTTTTCAAAGATAGTCGTGTTATTTTATTACGCTTTGAAGAAACGTGCATAATATTTAGCTCGATGCGCCCTCTTGTGGCTTCAGCAGAGAAGCCAAAATCTTCGAATTTTGATATTAAAGTAGAAAATTCGAATTTAGTTTTTCAGTCATTTTGACAGCCCTACTATCCACTTTCATTGAAAAGTTTCATTAATTTTTGTTTCATGCAAGTGAGAAAATAGTGTTTGGAATGACATGTGGGTGAGTAAATGTTGACAGAAATCATTTCTGGGTGAATTATTTCATGATTAGGACCACTAACCTTGTAAATCTTGTCAGGAGTTGCCTTAAAATACAAAATATAACTGGTATCAGTGTTGCCAACCACTATTTTATTCTTATCCGGTTTATTTATTTAGCTTACTATATTTTGCAGCTGTTTCTTATGCTGATACGTCACATTGCAGAGGCCTGATTTTGGAGCTTCAAGTTATTTTAGTATATTTAACAGCATGACATCCTATTTATTTATTTAAACTGCTTTGATATATCATTATTATTAAAAAATATATAAGTCTGGGACCAATTTTTTTTGTAGGTATAAAGACCAATAAATCTGAAAAAAGTAAATGGAAACGTACTTGTCAGTTCAGACAATGAGCTCAGGATTGAAATGTAGCTTCCTCAATTCATTTCCGCCGTACAATTGAACTCTGAGCAGTGTTTTCAGGTTCATGACAGACGTATGTGGTGCTTTGACTGTAACGACTGTATTTCTGTCCTGCTGATGGTCTGTGAATTATAAGGGCCATGTAGCATCAAGAGCCTTTTTTAAACATTTTTTGTAATCATCTCCTTATTTGAAGCAGGTGTTTAAGTCTTAATATATTTTACTTTTTAAACAAAGCACTTTTAAAATGTACGCTGTTTTTGTCTTTGTTACCTGTGGATTTTCACCTGTAGTGAAAATGTCGTTTGTTTGTTTGTACTAATCCCATGAATGTATATTTGCATGTTCATCATCTGGTTTTACTCACCATTTTTTTTTCTTTTTTTCCCCAATACTTAAGTTGTTAGTATGATACTTTTCTTGTTTTTAAATACATTAGATACCCTTGCAAAAATGCCATTGTATTTTTTCCCCCCACAAAACACCCAAGTTTAGTTAGTAAAATAGACGACACAAAATGCTAACAACAGGCATCTTAAATGCTTAAAGTCATAATGAAAAGACATTCACCATCCGTTTGTGTAATATGAATTGGTACAGATCTGGAGAAATGTAGCATTGCATCAGTGTCTCAGCAATGGATGCTCTGCAGTGAATGGGTGCCGTCAGAATGAGAGTCCAAACAGCTGATAAATACATCACAATAATCCACAAGTAATCCACAGCCCTCCAGTCCATCAGTTAATGACTTCTGAAGCCAAAAGTTGTGTTTGTATATTTGTTTTGGACTGTTTTGGCTTGTAAACGGTGCTTGATCTGTGCAAATTTCCCTCCTGATTCAGACCAGAAGACTTTTTCTATGGCGGAAGTGTTATTATGGATAGAGGACTTGTATTTTAGCCAGAAGCAACCGTTTTAAATGTCTTAATGATGGATTTGTTTCTTACAAACACGACTTTTGGCTTCACAAGATGGACTGGAGTGGTGTGGATTACTTGTGGATTATTGTAATGTTTTTATCAGCTGTTTGGACTCTCATTCTGACGGCACCCATTCACTGCAGAGGATTCATTGCTGAGCAAGTGATGCAATGCTACATTTCTCCGAATCTGATGAACAAACAAACTCATGGATGGCCTGAGGGGGAGTACATTTTCAGCAAATCTTCATTTTTGGGTAAACTGTTCATTTAACAATCTATCTCAAACCCTTGAGTTTGATCAGATGAGCGTCACATCATCTCTCAACAATGCACACATCCAGCAGAATAATATTCCAGGCTTATGAGCGGCACATGCATCAGCTGGAGGCGGATCACCTGTGGCACCTGCACCGTTCAGTAGACGGGTACAATCTTGTCTCCTAATTGAATCTTTGGTTGTGCCACGTTGCCGATGCTCAGGTGGATTCGTTTCGCCCTTCGCTATGGAAACAGACCGGTTGATGTGTTTGCAGTACACACATCATGTAGAACTGCTTCTTATTTTATGCTTATTTACTGAAGGAAATGTAAAGTAGGTTCTTAGATGCCTTCATATACGTTCACGTGATTAACAAAAGTTGATGTGATTGTTATTGGCATTTCATGTCTAAACCACTGATCTAAATGTCACATTATTGTGGTCGCTTCAACCCATGGCATGGCAGCAGTGTTAAAGTAGCCTAATTCGACAGGAAAACTGCGGACCTGGCAACCCTGATACCAAAGTCAATGAAAAGGGTGGTGGTGTTCTTATTGGCTCAACCAATGGCATGAGTTGTGGGCGGGGATACATGTATGTCTGACCAACCTACTCAGCATTGTTATTTTATCATTATTTGAATACTGTCTTTTATTACATTTTTTATTTACTTTTTTTTTTTTGCATTTCAATTTTAGTTTTAAGTTTAAGCGATTGTATGTGCTTTATTCATTTATTATTATTATTATTATCATTGTTTAAAGAACAGGTCATATGGGTTTTTGAAAAATATAATTTTTGCAGTTTGTAACGTAGCTATCCTTCAATGTAAACAGTCTGCAAAGTTGTTAATCAAAAAAGTGCATGATAAATAAAGATATTGTCTCTCAAAAGAAAGTCGACTCTGAACCGCCTTAACGAGTCGTCATATTTTAGAATCTTCTGCCTGTTACCTATATACGTCACAAGGTAACACATTTACATAAGCCCCGCCTGCCCTTGAAATACGAACACTGACCTGCCCACAACCAGTGTTGCCAAGTCCGTGGTTTTCCCGTGGAATTGTGCTACTTTAACACTGTTGCCGCGGTTTGTTTTTCATGTCCGCAGGTTGAAGCAACTCCAATAACATGATATTTATCCCCTGGAATGCTAATTGTATATTTCCCCCCCTCGAAATGGATTGGGCTAGATTTCTTGTGAAAACCTGGCAAGCCTGCCACAAACACTTCCGCTAGTTACTGTGTTTACATCAGGTCGAGAAGAAGCTGTGTTTTCAGCCTCACTGGGCATTCTAACACAGTGCCGACACGGGCACCTCAAATAAGTAAATAATAATAATAATGAATGCAATAAAACTGCTGTCACATCACGTAAAATGCCACAAACGAAGTTTAAACTTACCACTGAGAAACGTCCTGATCAAGTCGTGCTTGCCATAGAGTTTCCGGTTGAGTGACTGCATCGGTATCATCCTCGGACTCGGACTACCTTACTTTGATAAGGTAATATCTATGCCATTTTTGTAAACTTATAGCATCTTTGTTTACAAGTCCCTCCAGAGCAAAAAAAATAAATTGTAATGGGCGTTTCGTTTCCGACACGCATTGTATACGGAAAGACCAATCACAACAGACTTGGCCAGCTGACCATCATAGCCGAGTGGCCTTATGGTAGGCGGATTTACAGACCCCCCCCCTTTAAGCTCAGAACTGCTTCGAGCGAATCGTTTCGAAATCATTGAAAAATGATTCTAATCTAAATGGAGATTCCTGCGAAATTACAATGATTTCGACTTATATTGCATTTAACCTGTTTGTATGGACCCCACACATTTATGACACTTTAAAATACCATATGACCAATATTTCTATTTAGCTTTTTTTTCAGTTTTAGTAACTGTAGTGCTTGAACTTTTCAGTTTGTTACCAGTGCAACATCTCTAATATTCATGTTTTTTTTTTTCATCTAATACTTAATATTTCAGTTAACAAAACAACTTTTGTATTTAGCTTTAGTAACAACAACAACACTGCGGCTCAGAAATGACCTTTAAATCTGGGGACCAGATGAATCCAGATCAATTCGATTTCTCTCATCTGTCAGATATCCGGAGTGAACTGAACTAGCCCAGTTGTCTGTTGAACGTTACATTTGTAAATAAGATCTTTTCGGGGCTTGACAGGCCCTGATTGGGATCGAATACAAGGAAACATTTGAAGGAAAAAAAACATTGAAAATGACCATTTAATTTGAAGAGAAAGTGTGCAAGGACTTAATGAGCGTTCAGAAGGTCTACAGCCGTCAGTGCACACGAGATGAGACGAGGACAGGGCCGAGTGATGAAGGAGAGAGCAGAAATGGTTTCCCCTCATTCTTATTCCATCATTCTGCCAGTGGAAATCACACTTAATTATGAGCACAATGCCAGTCGGAGCTGTGTCTCACACACACACACACACACACAACGGCATTTAGGGCTGGATGAGATTGACAGGCCGCATCGCTAATGGCCCAAGATCCTTAGCTGCAGGACTGAGCTGCCATTGTTTCACCAGCAGCTTCTTTCCTTTACCGCTTACCTCCACTTACCTTCACGTCTCTGAGGCCTGTAACTGAAGAGGGACTCATTATTGCTGCCTCCTGCTGCAGAAATGAATAAAACAGATACATTTATCATATTAATTATTTCTCAGTTGCTCTGTTTCTATATATATGTATATACTGTATGTGTGTATATATATATATATATGTGTGTGTGTTACATAAATACTCACAAAAGTTGTCAATGAGAATTTTTTATGTTTTTGAAAGAAGTCTTCTGCCCTCCAAGGCTGCATTTATTTAATTAAAAATACAGTAAAACTGTGAAATATTATAACAGTATATATGGTAAAATGTATTTCTTTCTGCTGTGATGCCCAGCTGTATTTTCAGCATCATTACTCCATCTTCAGTGTCACATGATCTTCAGAAATCAGTATAATATGCCATTTGCTGCTCGAGAAACATTTCTGATTATCAATGTTGAAAACAATTGTGCTGCTTCATACTCTTTGTGGAAACGGAATAGAAATCTTTTGTAACATTACAGATGTCTTTACTCTCAAAATGAATTGAAATCAAATCAAATTAAATCTGACTGACTGACTAAATACTTTTGAACAGTACAGTGCATGTTGCCATAATGGAACCTGGCATAAAAAGTTTTTTTTTGTTGTTGCTCAACTATTATGAAACATAAAAAATTTTTTTCCCCATGAACAAATAAAATAAAAGTTTATTATATAAGTTTATATACAAATTTAAATTATTGTTTAATTAAACGACAAACCTACAAAAAAAAAAAAACAAAAAAAATAAAAAAGACAAAAAAAAAAAAAAAAAAAAAAAATTTTTAAAAAAAAAAAAAAAAAAACTACAAAAAAAAAAAAAACAAAAAAAAAAAAAAAAAAAAAAAAAATAAAAAAAAAAAAAAAAAAAAAAAAAAACAAAAACAACGGTATATAAAAAAAAAATAAAAAAAAACAGCAACTTTATATTTAATTTAAATAAAAAAATTAAATAGCTTGTTTTTGATTAAATAAAACTATAAAAGTTCTAACTTATTTGTACTTATGTCATATCCCCCCCCATTATCGCTGTTACACATCATACCCCCCTATAAAAAAAATTAAACAGTCCAACTGTGACACACATGAAGTGACATCGTTAGAACAAAATGGAGGGAAAACAAGTAAGTACTCTTTGTTGTTGTTGTTGTTTCTAACACAAATTTGAACCCTATCACCAATGTTAGAGTGAGAAAAAATGACCAAATGAAAAAATATATATATATACTTTATTTTGTGGAAAGCATGAACCAAATGAGCTTGCCCCTGGTTTTAATACTGTCAAGTCCTATTTAGACTCCATTTCAGTGAATAAACAGATTGACAAATATATACAGTATATCAATAAGGAGGATTCATGACTGCCATTCAGTTATTTTGAGATGAACCAGGATTAAACGCTTGACTGAAATGTTTCCAAAATCAAAAGCAACTAAATATAGTGTCAAATTAATGTGATTTTTACCATTTGAAGTATGCACTAAAAAAACGAAGTCAAATTGACTTAATTTTTCTTTTGCAAGTTTTTGCACACGTATTTTTAAGTTAAATTGAATTATGGAATTAAGTCAAATCTACTTAACTAAGTTATGTCAAATTAGCAAAGGAAATAAGTAAATGTAACGTGGCCAGTTAGAGTTTGATGAGTAATTTCTACTTAATTATTTGAAGTTTACTCTGCAATAGGCTTACTCAAGTCACAGTTTGTTAACTATACTCAAACAATGTAGTACTGAAAAAAACATGCTATACAAACATGTGAGTAAACAAGTAGACAGCTTGTTATCCTTTTAAAGTCAATATGTCTACTCAATATAGTTATGAACACCGAGACCTCAAGACTTGGTACACAATACACATTGGCTACGTTTGCATGCACAATTTTTAGTTCAATCGGACTGAATTCATTCCGATTGATGAATCTGAATGTAGTGTTTACATGAACGCTAAAGAAAGTGATTGGGTTGATGTGCGTGTTTATATGTCACAAGCTAATCGGAATTGATTTTTTTTTTTTCATGTGCAACACTGCACAAATATAGAGTTTCTCACTGTTTGCACATAATAACCACTCTCCTACACAGTTTATTTATTTGTTTTTAACAGCAGAATTAATATTTATTAATTTATGGATAAATATACATATAGCTAAACCGCTGTGCCGTCATTTTGAGTAGAAAATGAACTCCAGATGTCACAAAACAACAAGTTACTAAACCTAACAACAAAAGCAACCATAAAACAGTGTAAATAGAACTCGAAAACCATGAAAAATGTTACCTTATTAATTATTCATGGCCCAGTGCATGATGGGAACAACGGGATCATAACTTTGATATTTACTTAAAGACTCCTTGTAAACATAAACAATTCCAAGTAAAATATACGTATAAATTCAAACTTATTTCTACAAGCTTAAATTGAATACTAATATAGAATTTACTTTAATTCAATTCAATTTAATTGCCTGAACTAAATTATTTAATGTAGAAATTACATTTGTTTTAATTTACTTCACCACAAAATCATTTTTATCAGTGTGTATCCTTTGCAATTATTAAACTGTATTATAATTCCAGCCACTGAAGGCTTGATTTCAAAGACCTTCTGATGTTTCAATCCACAAGACAAAACCATAAACTCTAGATAATGAGGTTGGTATCATCTGTGGCTGCAGGGGGTTGTGTGTTTTGACAGCAGGTCTGTTTAAATCACGTGTGATGCTGTGACCCACGGTGGTCAGTTCTGGACGCTGACCTCCACCGAGGCTCAAGCTGCAGATGCTTCTATGTTGAGTTGTCATGGAGCAGTACCGTGTTTTACTGTGCTGTTTGATCGCTGTATGGACTTGGCAATGCTGTCATGTGATGTTTCGTCATGGTGAGGACTGTGAGGCAGTGAAGATGCCGAGAGCTTCATAATGACTGATAACTGGACTGATGTGATTATTGGTGTTTGTTGTCAGGGAAGAAAATCTCAGATCTGTTCCGATGGGAAGATAATCTTTCCGGAGCACAGGCAAAACAGACAGATTGTTATATTTACTACAAAATTAATTCATTTATTTATTTATTTTCCCACAGCATTTATAATATAGATATAATAATAGTATATACTTGTGTGTGTGTGTGTGTATAGATATATATATATATATTCATAGATTAATAATAATCCTTTCAAACAGTAGTATGCTACATGGTTGCTATATGACCTCATTATGTGTTATGTTTAAGTTTAATGTATTGTGTGGC
This sequence comes from Sinocyclocheilus anophthalmus, assembly GCA_018155175.1. Classification (NCBI taxonomy): domain Eukaryota; kingdom Metazoa; phylum Chordata; class Actinopteri; order Cypriniformes; family Cyprinidae; genus Sinocyclocheilus; species Sinocyclocheilus anophthalmus. Next base: position 190,372 of record JADLZN010009494.1, on the reverse strand, counting down.
ATCCAGTCATTTTGGATTGTTGTTGTGTTGTGCCATCTTATGTTTCTGTGGCTCAAGTGTAAGCTTTGCATTAGCAGTGCAAAAGGTCTTGGGTTCAATGCAGGCAGCACCCATACTGGTAAAAATGTGTAGCCCTGAATGCACTGTAAGTTGCTTTGGATAAAAGTGTCTGCTAAATGCATAAATTATTATTGGATATGAATTATAATTTTTATAAATAAATAAATGAAATGCCTTAACTTTTTTCAGTATGGTCAAATAATGAGTCAAAATGATGTTAATGATCACACTTGTATTCAGTTTGTTTGTCATTAAGACAATGGAAGGTGAAGTCAAGTGCGTTGCATTGTAGGATACAGTATCTCATGCAGTGTGCACTGCTGTTTACTGCACATTTTGGCAAATGTAGTGGATGTTCTATGCATGCATACTGCTTTCTTTTAAAAATAGTAGCTAGTATGACGTTTGAAACGGAATCCTGCTGTATTGATTCAGACGTTGAAGTGTTTTGATTCATATCTGGCTGTAAGTGAAGCAGTTTTTGTTTTGACAGTTCTTCTGTCAGCATTAAGTCATTCATGAGTTTTATCTCACTACAAAAACCCAAACGGTCTTCAGCTCACCTTGGCTTTGGGAACGTCACCTTTGGGCTGAAATATCACCGTCTCTCCTCCATCTGCTCTACGCAACAGGGCCGGATCACGCGCGCCGGAGGAGGCGATCGATAGAGCTGATGGATGAGGATGCTGGCCTTTGACAGCCGCATGGAGAATAAACCACAGGGGGATTCATACGCCACCTTCCCCAGCGGAGAGCAGCACGAGTGGCCTGATGAGATTCACACGGCTTTCTGTCTCTGGAGGTGAGATGGGGGCTTCAGGTTTCCTAAACAGATTATATGAAGAGATTATACTGTAAATAATACGGTGCATTATTAGAAACTCTTCTTATGTATTAAATTCTCTCCCAGGATTATGCTGAAGTCCTTTTTAAAGCAGGCAGGTTCACCCAGAGGTCATCAGTGTTAAACAGTCAAGCATGTTTATCTGCTGAATGAGAGAAACCAAAATGTCCAAATCGCTTCAAAAAGCGTATATTTCAGCAAATACGTTTGTGGTGCTAACCTGTGCAAAAACATACATTGAGGAGATTTTGGATATTTATATATAATATATATATAGATAGATAAATAGATAGATAGAAAGATAGATAGATACATTTTATTTATTTATTATTTCTTTTATTTTTAATTTTATTTGTAGTTTTTTTTAAATTTTATTTAAAGTTTCTTTCTTTTTATTCATTTCTTTTCTTAAGAAAAATATACTTTTATTTCAAGCAAGATGCCTTACATTGATCAAGAGTGACAGTAAAGACAATTATAATGTACAGAGTATTTAATAAATGCTGCTCTTTTGAAATTTCTATTCATCAAAGAGTTCTGAAAAATAAAATGTATCACGGTTTCCACACAAATATGAAGCAGCACAACTGTTTTCAACTGATAATATTAAGAAATGTTTCTTGAGCTGCAAATCAGCATATTAGAATGATTTCTAAGATCAAGATCACGTGACACTGAAGACTGGAGTAATGATGCTGAAAATTCAGCTTTGCATCGCAGAAAAAAATTAATTCACATAGAAAACAATTATTTTAAATTGTAAAAATATTTCAAAATGTTACTGCATTTTTGATCAAATAGATGCTGCCTTGGTATGCAGAAGAGACTTCTTTCAAAAACATATAAAAAATATTTTTAGGTCTTTGTCAGCTAATGATGAGAATAACTAATTATGCTGGTTTATTTTATAGATCTCACAAGCCTTCCATCATTTGAAGCATCATCTACCCTTAGCCGGACGTCTGGACCGTGTTACTGACCCTCATTGTTAAAGCTGATTTGTCGAGGGCACGCTGACCTTCAGCTATTTTCCAGCTCACAGGAGCATAACGGCGGTCAGGAGGGAGTGTAATCACAGGCCGTGTGATGGCCTCCGGTTTAAGAGCTTTACAAGACACCGCGGCTGACGTGCCGGGCAGATGTTCACATGCGCACTGGGACAAAACAAGCAAATCTCTCCGTGCTCACGCACACGCTCTCGGGGACGATAAGTGGGGCTGGCAGGCCTGGTCCAGAGGGCTTGAGTTGACTCTTGGCTCTCATGAATCGTGAGTCGTTGAAGCGTTACAGTGTTAATCTTTTTTGCATGATGTGATAATGAATCTATCGCTCACGGGAAGATGCTTTTAAACGCAGCAGGTTGCCATAATGAACACACAATATACACAATCCAAAGCAACATTTAGGTTGTACTGTGTCTACAAATTTGCACAAAATGAAATGTTCCATTTACACTTCACACGCTAATCTCCCAAATTATTACCTTTATCATATTTATAGAAGGAATAGCCTAAATCAACTTTTGCACCAGACTGATATGACTGGGTGAATCTCACAAAAACATGCCTAGGTTATATTTCACCCCTAAAATCAAAAGACAAATAAGTTTTGCATAAATTGTTAGTAATTTTACATAAAATAGTAATAAAGCACCTTTTTCTAGAACTATTAAGATTTTTAATGTTTAGGTTGTATTCTGTCGACAGATGAGTATAAAATTAAATGTTTAATTTTCTTCCAGATGATCACTTTTATTATATTTACTTTATAAAATAAATAAAAGCAGTCTGATTTTTTTAAAAGTCTTTTATCATATTTACATATATAATACATAAAACAACTTTTGCACCAGTCTCATGTTATGACCAACTTCTTGGTGGTAAATTTCCAGAAAACATGCCTAGCTTATATTTCACTCTTTAAACCAAAAGGAAAAAAAAAGAATATTTGGCATAAATGAATAAAAATTTGAGCTTCTTTTATGACTATTCAGTATTTTTTTAATGTTTAGGCTGTGTTCTGTCCACAAATTAGTACAAAATTAAATGTTCAATTCACATCTGATATAAGCTGATCTTCCAAATGATCATATTTATCATAAAATATATACAAACCAGTCTGATTTTTGATATTTTATAATATTTACTTTATACAATAAATAAAACCAGTCTTTTGCACCAGTCTGATTTCTAGGTGAGTTTTTATATATATATAGGCTGTATTGTTCACAAATTTGTGCAAAACTAAATATTCAGTTCACACATGATGGAAGCTGATCTTTCAAATGATCAAATTTAAAAAAAAAAAATTTGGAAGCATATTTTCTCCTCAAAATTATCATTACTATGATGTAGTCATAGACTGTATATAAAAACATGGACGTAGTGTCCGTGACGTCACCCGTAGGTTCCTGAAGAGGTTTTTGAAGCTAAAAATGGGCGGAGCCGGCCATCGCCATCTTGGCAGCGGGTCACCGTACGTCAATCCCGGATAATCGAAAATGGGCAAAAAGGCGGGAGCTGGTTGCTGAAACCATGCCCACCTAGCTCGACGGTGGTGACAGCAGTGCAACCCACCCGTCACTCAAGTGGCCACGCCGTTAAGTATGCAGAACTTTAAGGCTTAATATAATTTAAACGGATGAGTTATAAAAAAATTCACCCCCCTCACAGTTGTCATGAAGAGCAAAATTAGCTATATAGACCAAAATAATTTTTTGTAACCAGGCTGTAAACATGTTTTTTTCTGCTGTAAATTTGACTCCCTTTTGCAGCCAGTCTCTAGCAGCCAGTCAATGAATTACAGTTTAAGTCACTTCCGTGTTGGCTTCACGAGAGAGAGCGGGAGGTTGCCGCTTGGATGTAGCCAAATGTTTTACTTGTTTGTGTTTGTTTGAGCATCCAGACCTGTCATCATCTGGCTTTTGGGTGGGAATATCTGTTTGGCTGACCAATAGCAGGCAGGGGGTGTGGATATTATTTTTGCATTTTATCTTTAAATAATGTGTCATTGTTTTGTTCACATTACAGTAATGGGAATTAATTTTGTTTTGTTTTGCTTTTTTGCATTATATTATGTCAAGGATTAAGTGTGTTTAAAACTCCACTATGTAAATTTGGCCCCTTTTGTGGTTTAAGCATAAAAATATAAGTCACTTGTGGAGGAATATTGTGTTGGTCAGTGGTGCTTCGGCGCCAGTATTCTGCACGGATGAATCTGACTGTAGACACAAAACCTGCCAAGTAAAGCTGGAAGCTATAACCTGGCTATTTATAGGCAAACATACCAAAGTATAGTAACTGGTTTAGATTGTTACCAATACTATAAACATTGTTTTTGTGAACCCTGTTGTGTTGATTCGTGTTTTATGACGTAATGACAATTAAAGTTACACTATATAACTTTGTAAATTAGCATTTAAATAAGCGAGTACATCATAAAACCATATTCCAATCCTTATCACTATAATTATTTCTATTTTAGAGTTGTCAGGACAGATTTACCGTGAAATTGCATATTTTCATCCGTCCTCGGAGCGTGTATACATTTGGATATGAGATAAACACACTCAGATGAGGAATCCGTTGGAAAGATGGTGATTATGATGTGTCTAAATAACCAACTAATATAAAATGAAAAAAGTAAAAAAAAAAAAAAAAAAGGGGAAGTCGTGGTCTAATGGTTAGAGAGTCGGACTCATAACCCAAAGGTTGTGGGTTCGAGTCTCGTACCAGCAGGGATTGTAGGTGGGGGGAGTGAATAACCAGCACTCTCTCCACCTTCAATACCACGACTGAGGTGCCCTTGAGCAAGGCACTGAACCCCCAACTGCTCCCCGGGCGCCGCAGCATAAATGGCTGCCCCCTGTTCCAGGTGTGTGTTCACAGTGTGTGTTGCACTAGAATGGGATAAATGCCAGAGCACTAATTCCAGTATGTGGTTCACCATCCTTGGCCACCGTCCCTCCCCTAAATCTAGTAGAGCTTAATTGTCATTAACATACCCAGCATAGCACACGTAGTCTGCAAGAGTTTTGTTAAAGATCGCTTATCATGAAAAGATCGCTAAGACATAGGCTAGACATCTGTAAGATGTCAGTGTTACGTACATTCTAAATCATAAACATCTTAAAATGGTCATTATGTGTTGTAAAAAGAACATTATTTGTTGTGTTAGTTGGGTAAATGAAATGTGTTTAGCGGTTTAAAGTGTAAAAAACAAACATTTTTTCCAACATACTGTACATTAGATGTTTCTCCTCGCATCGATTTTTTACAAAGCTCATCGAAAAGCGAGGTGTGCTGTGATTGGCCAGCTATACAGTGCGTTGTGATTGGACGAATACCTCAAGCATGAGACGGAAAAGTTACACCCCTCACATCATAAACCCCTTAAAAAGAGGCATTTGTTGCATACCGTGGGAACATAAGTTACGGATTATAAATGACTTATACGTCTTTTACGCTTTGCATGCACGGACGCGTAAACATAAACTATGTTCGCATTGTGATCAGAGAAATGGAACGAAACCAACACGTGCTACTTACACTGCTCAAACTCGCGTTTGCCTATCAGTGGCAACGCAAAACACAGCGGCCTAGCGTGAGCGAAAACCCCGGCTTAGCGTGAGCTGAAGCCGAGCAAGAATGAGCTGAGGCGGCGGGGGACTCACTTTGTCCACGCGTGAAAAGTGATGTATCCCTAAGTGACCAGCCAGATCAGCTCCAGGATGACGAAGCGGCTACGTTCTCTTTGCGAAGACCAATAAAAGTAGGTTAGGCGTTTCCAATGAACAGCACAGGTCGTAAGAAAATGGCGCAGCGGCAAACAATACTGACGCGAGAATAAAAAGTTAGCTTCTTTCTTGGTGAACATTGGGGCGGGTATGGAAGAAATCTTCACATAGTGAGGTAGATATGTGGGGGGGTGTTAGAACGAGACGTTTTAGGTAGACGTGGTTAACTCTTAACTTTTATAAAGAATATCTCTTTGGATTTGAGACTTTAGTCTTGGCAAGGCACAGATCTTCTTTATGCACCAAGTGCTTGTAACACTCCAAAGAGAAAGGAAAAATTTAAATCGCATCATATGACCCCTTTAAAGACATCTTCTAAACTTCTATTTGACATCGGCTAGGAAACGTCCTATAGACGTATTGCAGCAAACACTCTAAAAATACGTCTTACAGATGTAAATGCAGACGTCAGATAGACATCTCTGTGATGAGTGCTATCAGGGTAGCCTACAAAATAATTACAAGCATCGAAAATTTGCCTTAAATCGCTAAATTTTCTTTAAGCAAAATATTTCATCTAGAAATATGACCTGAAAATGTCTTTGACGGGTTTCGTGAGATTCCACCCAAGAAACACTGTAGGATGGATGGTGAGAGACGGCCCACTGTGACCACATCACAGCCAGACAGATCATAGCCGGAAGAGAGACGCAGCGCTGCTGCTGTGGGACTCCAAGGACAGAGAGAGAGAATGAAGGTTGGGAAAACCACAGATGGTGACTCAGTACCTGCAGGGAGGGAATCTAAAACTAAAATGAGCTTTGCCTTTGGTGAAGGAGATGATAATTGCTGCATCAGTTATCATAGTCTGCTATTCTGTCATCCATTGTGTGAAGGAGGACGGTGTGTTCATTTAGCTGCTGAGAACTATCACCATTTTGCCCTTTAATAATGCTTTCAGTGTACTGTAAAGGCTCAAGTATAGGCTACTTAATTTTCCATGAGCAGTTGAGTGCGCAAGCCTTCCATAAACTCATTTGACCGTGAGCTTGGAAAGACACGCACTATTGTATCATTTGCTTTTTTAAGAAATAAAAATCATTTAGTTCAGTTAGAAAATGCTACAATTCTAAACTTATTGTATGGTAACTTAACTTCAAAAAAAGCTTGCAGAAAATATAGTTTTGCAAGGGTGTGGTCTGATTTTGGCATTGGACATAACATCAGACAACAGACATTTAATTGTTTGAGAAAAAGTATGCTTTTTTTTTTTTGTTTTTTTTTTTTTTTTTTTTTTTTTTTTTTTTTTTTTTTTTTTTTTTTTTTTTTGTTTTTCTTTTCTTTTTTTTTTTTTTTTTTTTTTTTTTTTTTTTTTTTTTTTTTTTTCTTTTTTTTTTTTTTTTTTTTTTTTTTTTTTTTTTTGGACCACTGTAGTAGGGCTGGATATTGGTAGGGACATTTCATAGCGTCCCTACTAAATTCTACGCCCTGATAAGTGTGTGATTAATCTGATTAAACAATTGTAATATATTGTAGCCCTAATAAAGTTATCGTGTTGTAATGTGTGACAAGTTTTATTTCGCAACCTTAAATTGCATTATAATCAAAACAATAATATTCATAATATTAGGATGTTAGGAATTGTTTCTCAATTTTCGAAAGGTTGTTGCGCTGGTCCTCATAATGCCTTAATTGATGCTGCAGCTAATTATTAATTTTTGTTCATTAATAAAAATGCAGCGATATCATCTTAAACAGTGGTACAGTGAAACACACAATACACGCTCTCTCTAGGGCCCGATGAAATGGCGATTAGTCTTGAAATGCATAGACTCTGTACTTCATTATTAAAATCAGGCGTCTCATTTAGTTTCTGGGTTAAGCGGAAGTGATTAAATAGTGCCCATCTAGGCCTTTAGAGATCTATTAAATCATGGCCTTATAAACAACAGTATTCAGTTGCTGGCTTTGTTTATCCTTTCTGTTCTGCATTGCACTCCATCCTCTACAGACAAAGCATACACTATAGTGATTAATGAGTGGATGGTAGATTTAAAGGGGTGGTTTACTGGTTTTTTCTAGGCTTGATTGTGTTTTTGGGGTGTAGTCTAACATGTGTTAATGCTTTGTTTTTCTAAAAACGCATTATTTTTCACATACTTTACCTTTATTCCACACAGCTCTGTCCTTTCTCTGAGAAACACGATGATCATTTCCTGCTTTTATGAAGCCACTCCCTCAGAAATACGCAATGGGCTCATATTGGTTAGCTGGCCCAGTATGTTATGATTCGCTAACCGCCTAGTGCATGTCTAACTTCCTGCCCTCACTCAGGGCATGTGCTCCGGTTGTATTGAATACAAGGCGTCGTTAATATCACGATCAGTTGAGTAGGGTTGCCAAACGTCCCGTATTTTGGGCCATATTTGATTTTGGTCCGTACGTGACTGCCTGTCAGTTTTTGACTGCTACCTGATCTCACCACTGAACTGATCAGTACATCAGAAATCGTGAAATAAATGTGAGGAACCCTCTGTAGGCTGGAAGCGCAAGGCGCTGCGCTAACGCCATTCATCCGTGTTTGTGACTTCAGGAATCAGTTTTGTGAATACAAACAACGTGATTATTTTGCATGAGCAACATCCTCGCGCAAAGAGACTTGATAGTCTGGGAAGTCATCTTGCACTACTGTAATGTGTTAACTAGAGAAAAGAATGTGTGTGTGTGTGTGTGTGTGTGTCACGCCCTTAAGGTGATCGTCCTATATTTTAATTTTTTGAAGTTGGCAACCCTAGTTTGAGCCCGATTGAGAAGCAGAGAATATTATCGAAGAGGATCGTGCAGAACCTGTGCAAAAACACAGCTCTTAATGGTATGTTTTTTGTTTGTTGTTGTCTCATACCTTTAGATACGCTGTTATTTGTAAATGATACTGCATAAGTTAGCTTTTAATATACGGTTTTATCATGATTAAAGCTTTAATACAGTACGGCAAACTGCACGCGCGTCAATGTATAACGCTTTTCATAGCTATGTGAAAATAAGTGTATAAATGGAACAGTTCATTGTGGAGCTGAGCTGAATGAGAGAGAGAGCGAGATGCAGAGCAGGGGGACGCAAGGAACAGTATTAAGAACCGCTGCTTAAGAACATTGATTTTGAAACTTGTGAATCCATGAGAATCGTTAGAAGACAGAATCAAGATTCATATATGAATATATTTTTACATGCACCTCTAGTTTTCTGTTTCGTCTCTAAAGCAGCGCAGCATGACCTGCCCCTTTGCTGCCTTTTCCCGAGGGCGGGGTTTTTCTGGGTTTGTGATGTCACTAACCCGGGAAGTAGCTCGTTGTAGTCTTTACCAGCCGTTTTTGTAGGCATTAAACTGCCAGAATTTTAAAAGACGATATCTCCGTTTGCATTGAACTTTCAGCTTCGTAACTTTGCAGATATTGTTTATGCTCAAACAGCAACATTACACACTAACTAGTAACATTAAAAAAGTGAAATCGCAATGAACCGTCCCTTTAATTAAATGGCACAACAGGCAGCTCTCTTTTAACACAGACTTTTAAGAAGGGATGGATGTTTGCTTCCAAGGTGTGATAGGCCAGGTAAGTGAAATTATTTTATCTTGCTGTATGTATGTCGTTTTATTTATGTTTTCTGACTAAAAGCAACCAAAAAGCCAATTTAAAGTGGTTAAGCAAATAATAATAATAATAATCGACAGGGATCCCAGACCAATACAATTAGTGTGCCTCCTCTATTTTAAAACCTACAAACCGCCACTGTCCCTACTAAATTATACACCCTGATAAGTGTGCGATTGATCACACAAAAAGGGTGATTGATCCGATTAACAATTTTATTTTAACAAATATACTGACAGCCCTAATAAAGTTATAGTGTTGTAAGTGTAGTGTTTTTTTCAGTCTTTAAATTGCATTATAATCACAACAATAATATTCATAATATTAGGAATGTTAGGAAATTTGTTCTCACATTTTCTAACCGGTTGTCTGCGCTGCGTCTCATAATGCCTTAACCTTGATGTGCAGCTAATTATTAATTTTTGTTCAATTAATAACATGCAGCATTATCATTCTAAACAGTGGTACAGTGAAACACACATACACGCTCTCTATAGGGACCGATGTAATGGCTGATTAGTCTGAAATGCATAATGACTCTGTACTTCATTATTAAATCAGACTTCTCATTTAGTTTTCTCGGGTTTCCCGTCGGAAGTGATTAAAGTGCCCATCTAGGCCTGTGGAGATCTATTCAAATCATGCCTTTATAAAACAACAGATATCAGTCTGCTGGCTTTGTTTGATCCTTTCTGTTCTGCATTTTCAATCAAATCCTCTAAAGACAAAAGCATACACTATATGTGCATTATGAGTGGAGTATGATTTAAGCCACACTTCCCAAGGTTATATAGAGGCTGCATCTATTAAACCAGTAATCTGCAACCCATGACCATAATCTTGCATGTTAACCCAGATTTAACCTCTTCTCGACTGGAGTGAAGTGCGAAACTTGAGGTTTTTGTGTCATTCCGTCCCATGCACATCAATAATAAATGCTTTCACTCATATGCAGGCTCATGTTTTAGACATTTGGGAGTGGAATCCATGGAATTTTGCAGAAAGGATTCTAATATATTAAAATGTTTTAAAGGATTATGATTTTGACTCTCCTTCAGTGTTTTTTTTAAGTAGAAATCATTGCTACATTATTGCACTTACAATGGAAGTACACACCATTAGACAATTGCATCACTTGCTTATGTGTGATAAAATTGCTTTCTAACTTTGAAAAGTTATATCCAATTGTTCAACTTCTGCTCATGGCATGGAAGTTAATATGCTGGTAAACTTAGTAACTTTTACTATGCATGCAGTATTTTTGTCTTGTTTTCTAGTATCACATTTTTAAATCTAGATACATTCACTTAAGAAGATATTGAGTCTTGTTTTCTGAAAAAATAAAGTTATTTTAAGCTTAAAACGAGAAAAATAAACTGAATTTACAGGGAAAACTAGATTACTTTTCTGACCCCAAAGGCAGATATTATTTCTTGTTTTAAGCATAAACTCAATTTTGAAACATTTTTCAGAAAACAAGTCTTTATCTTATATCATTTTCCCTCTCAAGTAAATGTCTTGATTTAAAGAGGACCTATTATGCCCCTTTTTACAATATATAATATAAGTCTCAAGTGTCCCCAGAATGTATGTGATGTTTCAGCTCAAAATACCCCACAGATCATTTATTTTACCATTTTGAATATGCCCATTTTGAGATGTTTTCGTGCATGAATCTTTAAATGCAAATGAGCTGCTGTTCCCCGCCCCCTTTTTTCAGAAGAAGACCTAGCTTGGCCTTTAGCTCGTGCCAGATGCGTCTTCATGCATGAAGCTTATTAGCTTGCTAGGCGTTTGGTGTTGTTTAAATCCATATCAGTTTAAACTTCTTATATAGGGTTTTCTGAGCGCACAGAAAGTGGCTGTCGCACTGCACGCGGGTACTAAACTAAGTTCTCTTTCGTATCTTATTGCGCTTAAACTGTCATATACTGTACACACACAATTTACATAAACACAATAGGTTAAGTCTGGGAACGTAAACAGCTGGGAAAGTAATCGCAATTTATAAAAGATCTGTTTATTAAGTGACTGCAGCGTAATATACATGTACAGTACCCACTGCGGACTATGCTGTTAATATGAATCAAACAACAAAAGAAAAACAGAAAATCACTCCCTGCTCTTTAATAATTTTAGTTGCTTTAATAATACATTATTTTTAATTTTTTGCTTGAATGCGGCTTTTAAATGCTCTGGTGGATTTAAACATGGCGGACTGTGTGGGGCTCACTCAGGGTACAAGTCGTGGGCGGGGCATGTACCAGTGTGACATCACATTGGGCAGAAAACTGGGACAGCTCGTTTTGACACTTACTTATGGGGATTATATATTTCTAAAAAAAAAGGAGTGGGTGGATTTTTACTATTATATGGTGGTTGCTTACACACTACGGACGCACATTTATATTCAAATGCCATGTAAAAGTGAATTTTGCATAATAGGTCCCCTTTTAAGAATATTTTGTTATTTGCACTGGAAAACAATACAAAAATACTAAGAAAATATATATTTTTAATATTTGTATGAAAGTAAAAAAATAGTACATCCCTCCACTAAAAGGATATTTGAGACGATTTACAGCTCAGACAACACGTTTTAATTCATGTAAGTGCTTTAACAACAAGATAGCTTTACATTTCTGCTTTTAACATCTCAAAGTACTTCTATTGTAAGTGAATTACTGGTTTTGTACAGAAAATGGAGAGGCCAGTGAAATTAATTCCTGTGGGAATCAATATTATAATTATAGTTTTGTTGAATTTATTTGCCTGGACATGTCTCTCTGGACATTCTTGACCGTTATGAAGAGATTTACCCTCATGTGACTCTTGAAATGAGTGAGCATAGATAACAGCCTATCTCAGGGTCATTCTCATGTAAGAGGAGTTTCCTGCTGTTAGAGAGGAAGTTAACTCATTTCTATTCGTTACAGAGACGGCCAGGTCAGAGTTCAGCAGACCCAATCTATCCCAGTGATTGAGACAGGAAGCAGATCTTTGTGAAGAGGCCGGTCTCTGAGGTCATTGTGCTTCATTCAGAGTTACTGCTCATTGTTCTGCTCGTGTTATAGTCTCAGAATTGCTCCGTGTTTCACAGTGGGTTTCAATTCACGTGAACAGACATAATCAAAAATAGTTCAGACAGAAATTAATTAAACATCAGCCTTTTCATGCACCGTTTAGAGAGTTTCCTCTGATGTAGGTTCGTAGTCACTGGCCATCTGATTTGTGTGGTTAGGATTAGTGTGAATGATTCGAAGTCAGCAACATTTAAACATCTTTAAAACAAGATGAATTTACCCGAGAAGCAAAGCTGCACAGTAGTACTTGTTTTCAGGGAAAGTGTCTTTAATTCAGATGCATTTGTTCTGTTCCCGTGGCAGATTTTGGTATTTGTTTTAAGCTTAACAGCCATTTTTTTCAGTATTTGTCTAGTGAATTTATAAAATTTTTTAAGCTTGGCATCTTTGCAGTTCAGCTTTAACCCTGCTTTTGTGTTCGGGTCAATTTGACCTGCATTTGAACTGTAAATGAACTGTAATAAAGTCAATCGCGATACAGTTGGTGTTGGGGGTTTATATGAATGCCTTTGTTTATATGAAGAGATTTCTTTTATTTGTAGTTATGTAGTTATTGGATTTTAGGATTTTATAGGAAAATTCTATTTTTAAAATTTCACTTTATTTTGTTTATTTGACACATTCAATTTCACAAATAAATGTGCAGAATTTTGTCCAAGCAATATAAAAGGACACTTTTTTCATTTAGAATTTGTCTTAAATCTAATTTTGTAAAAAAAAAAAACGAAAATCGTATCTTGAAATCAGTATTGTGAATCGTATCGCATCGTGAGTAGAGTTACATCCCTACTGGTTAAACTATTTCTTTCTTTCTGAAATTTGATGACTTTTTCTCATTAAGGGTCATGAAGGTGCATGCAAAGTTTGAACGCTAGATGCATTTTGGAAAGGCTATACGCACGTTTAGTGTCCCCAAACATCAACAAGCTGAAGGAAAGCGTCCATTTCAAAATAAATAAATAAATACAATTCTTTATTGTAAGGGACTTTAATATCAAATAACATATTATAGTGTTATTTTAGTATCATTAATATACTATTATAGTGTTTGTTAACATTCTTTAAATTTTATTTTAAATTAAAATTTTTGATTTTATTTTTATATTTTCTAAAACACACTAAAAACTCATACAATAAAAATCTAATCTTTATTTGTAGGGCACTTTAGTATAACATAACACATTACAGTGTTATTTTTAGGATCCTGATATACTTTGTTAATATTTTTGAATTGCATATTATTTTTTATATTTTCTGTTGTTGGACTTTTAATTTTAAAGTTGTATTCAGTTTGTGATGTTTTTTTTAAATACCGTTTTTAAATAATTGCGTGTTTTTTTATTTGTTTTGTTTTTTATTTGTGTTTATTTCATCAAGTTAAATATTAAACGAAAATGAAAAAATGTTGCATTGCAACTACATTTTTAAATTTCTTTTCAAATCTGGTTTTTAGTAGTTAACTATACTACCGTGGGTAACATTACTACTTAGAACAAAACCTGTCAAAAAAATAAACGGGGCCTTTTTTTTGCCCGCCAGTGTGCGTCACGTCGACACTACAATAGTAAATGTGACCAGATGTTCCATTAAAATCACCCAATCCTAAAAATTCTAAACTGAAATTGGTATGTCTACATTTTTTCCAGCTGTTTCTCTATCATATTCGTTTGGGAATTGAGTTTAAAACCCGCTGTGACGAGGTTTTGTCCTCCGCTCCACTGGAATATTGAATTATATTTTATTCTAAAACACACACACACCACACACACACACACACCACCCCCACACACCCAAACACACACACCACACACACACACACACACACACACACACACAACACACCACACCACACACACACACACACACACACACACCATACCGAGTACCTAACCTCATATACATCATGATCCTGTGCTTTAAAGTAATTACAATCCCATCTTGCCTGAAACAACTCCGAAGCTGAAAGCGCAAGAAATTAGTGACCTAAAAATGACATCATCTTAGCCGGAGAGTGTGCAAAAAGAGGGAGGCGTTTCGCTCCTGGGTGATTTCTGCCCTTCATTAGCAGCAGAATAATGTGCTGAGATGTTTAGGAGACATGTGATCATGTGTGAGAGAAACTGAAGTGCAATTCAAGCTGGATTCCCTCATTTCTCTCTCTTTTATACATCCTTTGTCGACAGAGTTTTCCTCAGTGGGCACTTTGGCTAAACAAAAACCAAAAGGATTGTTAAATATGAATGCTAAATTCATCCTCAACCTCTAGAATGAGTCTTTTTTGCAGTTTAGTTTCTATAAATGCTCTTAAGTTTTCTAAACGTTACAATATGTTTTCATAGCACAATTTGTCTATTTATTTTTTTCATTTATTTAAAAAAAAGATGTTTTATTTTCAACATTAATTAAATGGTTTTAATGTTGTCCATTTCTTTTTCCAGTTAGTTTAAAAGTTATTTAATATTTTATTGTTTTATTTATTTTCAAAACATTAAGTAAATAGTTTTAATTTGGTCTATTTATTTTTCCGTTATATTTAAAAAATGATTGAATATTTATTTTTAAACATTATAAAATAAACAGTTAGAAAGTGTCATTTTTCCAGTTAGCTAAAAAGTTATTTAATGTTTATTATGTTTATTTTTTACACACATTAATTAAAGTTTCATTAATATTTAAACTGTTTTTTAAAATAGTCTATTTTTTTCCAGTTTTGTTTTTTAAAATTATTTTTATATTTGTTTTGTTTTAGTTTTAAATTTATTTATTTTTATAAATATATAACAGTTTTTGTTACTAATTACTACTTTTATACTTGATGCCTTTATTTAATTTTAAGTGTCACTTCTATTCTCCATACTTTAACAACTAAAATTAGTTGATGCTAACTAAAACTCTCCACTACTATGTTTCCATAACCCTTTTTTTGTGCATTTTGGAAGTGATGGAATGCCTATTAAAAAAAAAAAATCCCTAAATTTCAGCAAAATTAAGTCAATTTATTTATTTAAATGCTCGCTTGAAGGGTGTTTTTTTGACTTGTGCGAAAAAGGGTTCATGCGAATAATGGGAGATGGAAACGCATTTTGCGAATAAATTCCTCCAAGTGCATCAAAAAATTAATGTGACTTTGCGCTATGGGACGGCATAACCCGACTAACCAGTGGACTGATTTTGTTGCACAGCATCTGAAATGTTGTTATGGTCATTCTTAAAGGGTTACTCCACCCCAAATTGAAGATTTTGTCATTAATCACTTACCCCTATGTTGTTCCAAACCCCTAAAAGCTTTGTTCATCTTCGGAACACAATTTAAGATATTTTGGGTGAAAACCGGGAGGCTTGTGACTGTCCAATTGACTGATAAGTAAATTACACTGTCAAGGTCCAGGAAAGTATGAAAGACATCGTCAGAATATTCCATCTGCCATCAGTGGTTCAACCGGAACGTTATGAAGCGACGAGAATACATTTTTTTACGCGAAGAAAACAAAAATAACGACTTAATTCAACAATTTCTTCTCTTCCGGTGGTCTCTCTGCATCACCGTATTGACATTTTGGAGAATATGAGCTGAACGCAAACTGCGTACGCTCTTCTGTGTCAGCCGCGTTGCACGGATGCGCTGTTTTCGTTCAAATAAAAGCGTAAACAACGTATCCTTGTGTCGCGGCTGACACAGAATAAGTGTAATTTACTTGGCAGTCAATGGGACAGTCACCAGCCCCCGGCTTTCATCCAAAATATCTTAAATTGTGTTTCCCGAAGACGAACGAAGCTTTTACAGGTTTGAAACTACATGGGGGTAAGTGATTAATGACAAAAATTTCATTTTGGGGTGGAGTATCCCTTTAAATCCTGAACAAAGTCCTTTGTCCGTCAAAGTATTTTTCTGGATAATTGTGGGTCCCCAGGACTGTTACACGACTGCGTTCCAAAACAGCAGCATCCACCTCTGAAAGCAATCACCGCATTTATTGGGTTTCGTCTAATAAAATATAATTTATTATATATGAAAATGATCATATTCAGTGGCTTCTCCTACTTTTCTAATTTATAGTGCCAGTTTATCAGGAAGTGACAATTTTGTTCTCTCTGACTCGTTGGATTGAACGGTGCTTTATTTGCAAATGTTTTATGCGATATTCTAATTTTGCCCATCATTTAAATTCGCAACTTTGGATGGAAACCCGGCTATTGTTGAGTTCCCAAGATGTTTCTTTGCTGTTTCAGCCATTTTTCCTGCTGAAATGGAGCTGTTCCTCCTCTGTAGCGCTGGCGAGGTTGTGCTGTGCCGTGTCAGTGATGGGTGATCTGTTTTCATTTGTCAGCTCTCTCTCACAGATGGTGGCACATGACAAAGAGGCTCAACACACTTGATGCCTGATTGATATTTCCATCGCCGGCACGGTTGTTTTCCAGCAGGTGAATATGAGATGGGGAATAGCACAGAGTGCTGTGGTTCTGCAGTCTCAGAGTTTTTAATCCAGTTTATTTACATGAATGTGGTATAAACCTTAGTCCCTTTTCATTTTTGTAAGCTCCAAAACTCTTAAAGTGACAGTGTGCCCAAACATGGTCATTGTCTAGCTCAGATAAACAGTACCCTCATTAGGGGTGGGCGAGATGACCAAAATCTTATATCAAGATATGAGTTATGAATTTTATTTCACATTAACAGTATCACGATATAGTTATTTTTGCTTTCAATAAGGTCTTTATGATATAAAAAAAATTTATACCATAGAAATGTCTAATTCTTTTCACCAGTGTTAATATCACAAAAAACTAATACTAGCCTAAAACAAACTCAAGCTCACTGAAGACAAGTAAATAGTCAGCGATTAAATAAGAATAAGAAACTAATTACAACCAATAGGACAAACAACTACAGTAGAACAAATAAATAATCATTGTATAAAGTAATCAAATGCATAAAAACACTGTATATTTCTTCTTATTAAAGTTACAAAAGAGATTTTAGTCAAGAGCAGTGGGAGATTTTTTCTCTTTTGTTGATTGATTAAAATGAATGACAGACAGCAGGAATATTAAACCACTGTCACTTTAAGAGCTGCCTGGATCAAATATACTGTTACACATGTGTTTTCTTTCTAACCTGTTTGCTTTCACTTAAGACCTAAATTACTGTGTTTACGAGGATACTTGCAAAGACGGACATTTTGACACATACAAGTGTGTGTATTTAACCGTTCAAAGCCTATAAAGCGGCAAAAATAACTCCAGCCAAATGAGTTCTCTTTCACTGCTGATTGCTTTTCAACGGTTCAAAAACACAATGCTTGTAATGATAAGTTTCCGTGACCATGTAGCACAGCATGTGAGCGTGTAACTGCGATAGAGACGATAGTCGAAAAATTTCTCACGGTTAATTGTTCCACGTTTCATCGCCACCCCTCTCGCAGGGTTTTCTGAACCTCTAAAGATGCAACACGAAATGTGTTTTGCAGAATCTCATACTGTCCTTCCAGTCATTTTTCACTCAAAAAAATCGTATAGTTAGATGTAGACTTTGTGACAACTAGCCCCGGTCTCTCCAACTGAAGTTTGTAATATTCAGTGTTCCATATGTTTGTTTTTGTACTTGGTTTGAAAAAAATATGTGCTTGGTGCAACAATGATGGAGTGTTGTGTGTGGTTGCTAAGGTATTGCTATGTGGTTGCTATGGTATTCTGCATAGTTGCCAGGGAATTGCTTAGTAAATGATAAGTTCTATTTTTGCAATAATTGTGATGTCATGTCCAATCCAATTGTAAATGATCTTTCAAATATCCAAAGGTTGATGATTTGCTATTTAGGGACTGAATAAACTTGTCCAATAGTTTTAACCAAGAGAAATCATATGAATTCAACATCAATCCACTGAGATAAATAATAAAGACATTCAGGTGAAGTTCATTTCAGGGCACTCCTTTAAAATGTGACGTAATGGCCTTTTCTAAAGCGATCCAGTCAAATAGAGATATATGAGGTAATTTATAACCGTGGAGTGCTGTTGTTAAACAGTGTTATGAATATCCTTCCATTGAACGTGAACAATAGTGAACACAATACAATGATATATGACTTATTATAAAGCTTGCTCTGGGGAAATGTTACACACTGGCTTCAGCATTAATCTTTGGGTGAATGTCACGTAAACACACTACCAGTCAATAAAAAAAAAAAAAAAACGTAATTAAATTAAAAAAATAAAAATAAATGGATAAATTAAAAATAAGAATCATGCCTATTTTGTTATTATTTATTATTATTACTTATTTATATTTCTTTTGTTTCCCCAGTACCTATGATAGTGAATGTCTGCAAACATGGCTAGGTAAATTGATTCAAACTACAAAGAAATAAATTCAATTTACTAAAATACTATTATTATTATTATTTTGCCAGTGAAATATAATAGTGAATGCAACGATGACACTGCCCAGGTCCAATTTTTCAACACACCAAAAATATATCATTCAATTAAAAAAAAAGTATTATTATTGTTCTAATAATAATAATAATTATTATTATATTATTATTGTAGTGAAAATATAATAAATGAATGTCATGAAAACATGGCCAGATTAATTTTTCTTTCATTCATATTTATTTATTTATTTATTTAGGAGTAGTAGTAGTATATTTCCAGTGAAATATCACCTAGGCCAGTTTTGTGAGATTCACCCACTTAGCAAGGAATTTCAGCAGAGCTAAATATAATTTTAAATTTCTATGATCATTTCAGTGCACGTTAATTTTCCTGCCAAAGTCTGCATATAAGGCCACATAGGTCAGTTTGTCCCACATGTCAGTTAGCAGCAGTATATTCTACATTCAGCGTTGACTATAGGGCTCCTAAATATAGACGCCGCATAAGCGGAGCTCCTGTCTTCAGGCTACAAACTCTTCTGTGTCAGTGACCTGCAGGGTTAGCTAGGGAAAAAACATTTGTTTTCCTTTGCCCTTTTGTGTTCCAGACTGGATCTCTCAAAGATAATTGCTTTGATATCCAAAGATTCACCTGTTTTGACATCCAAGTATTTGGATGTTTTGAATGTTTTGGGGTTAAAGGGGAACCTACATTTGTGTGTTTGCTTGTGAGCGAGCTAGAATGAATATATGCACCCTAGACAAATTTGTCCTGGAGGGAAAGTCAGATGTGTGTGTTTAACTCCTCCTCCAGTGTAGTGTAGTTTGACAAGCAACAAACTACTCCAAATAACACTGGTCTGCATCATATTTACTGAATGAAATCCAATACTTGGATACCATACGTGGTTGCTCTCAAGTATAAGGGGCTTTCCTTGCCATTAATGCTTGGATAACCCCTTATTTATACTGCGACATGGCCACCCGAGCTGATCGCATCCACTGTAGTCAATGCTTGTGTTTATTGACGGCATGTATCCGAAGCGGCTCTCCGTGCTGCTTCTCTAAAGATACCCATACACGTCTCCTTCCATTTATAATAATTGCTACACTACTCTGGCGGTGGCTTCGATATAGGTTAACATACCAACATCCGCTGCCATGACTTATCGTGAGGGAAAAAAATGATGTTTTCGTTGCATAACATCGGTTAATGGACACGCCGTCATTTCACAATTGTTTTTTTAACCAACATTTATAAATGATCGCAAAAGTTTTGCGCAAATCTGTAATGGAAACGCAACTAATGATTCTGAAGACATTATTTTATGCCTAATCCTGATTTCCACTCCTTTGCAGTTAAATTATATATTTTGATTACTTCGTTTTATTGTTGAAACTTTCAACATTTGACTGCTTTTGTTATTTGGGTAAATGCATTAAAACTACATGTACATAACAATTTGAAATAATCTTCATGTCGTTATTTGGTGTGTGTGTGGTGTGTGTGTGTGGGGGTGTGGGTGGCAATAGATATTTATTTTATCTCAGCTAATAAAATTAGGTAATATTCGCATTTTTTGGAAATCTGTGTGTGTTTGGCATTACAGATAACAAAGGTTTAATAATTTATAATTGTAAAGAAATAAGCACAAGCACACTTTGTCAAATCAAAGAATTTTAAGTTTAATTTCAAATAGAGATAGATATTTAAAATAATTAATTTTAAATTTGAATATTGGTCTTTTTTGTTCTATTCTCATTTTAAAAAAAGTCCCACTATTGTCATGAAGAGATTTTTATTAATATTAGAATATAATATTTTTGTGATTGAATTTTTTTTAAACTCAAATATATCATAAACAGATTTGGTGTACAGAACCCCGATCCAACAAAGTTTGGGACAAACTGTACAAATTTGTGAATAACACCCGAATGCGAATGAGTGGAGTTTTCCCCATTTCACATTTTTAATTCAGAATAACAACATACATCATATCAAATGTTTAAAGTGATAAAATGTATAATTTTAAGGGAAAAATTAGTTGATTTTAAATTTCATGGCATCACCACATCTCAAAAAAAGTTGGGACAAGGCCATGTTTACCAGTGTGTGGCATCCCCTCTTCTTTTTATAACATTCTGCAAACGTCTGGGGACTGAGGAGAAAAGTTGCTCAAGTTTAGGAATAGGAATTTTGTCCCATTCTTGTCTAATACAGGCTTCTATTTGCTCAACTGTCTTAGGTCTTCTTTTTCGCATCTTCCTCTTTATGATGCGCCAATTTTTTTCTATGGGTGAAAGATCTGGATTGCAGGCTGGCCATTTCAGTACCCGGTTCCTTCTTCTACGCAGCCATGATGTTTTAATTGATGGAGTATGTGGTCTGGCTTTGTCATGTTGGAAAATGCAAGGTCTTTCCTGAAAGAGACGACGTCTGGATGGGGGCATATGTTGTTCTAGAACTTGGTTATACCTTTCAGCATTGATGGTGCCTTGCCAGATGTGTAAGCTGCCCATGCCACACGCACTCCTGCGACCCCATACCATCAGAGATGCAGGCTTCTGAACTGAGCGCTGATACCAACTTGGGTTGTCCTTGTCCTCTTTAGTCCGTATGACATGGTGTCCCAGTTTTCCAAAAAGAACTTAATTTTTGATTCGTCTGACCACAGAACAGTTTTCCACTTTGCCACAGTCCATTTTAAATGAGCCTTGGCCCAGAGAAAACGCCTGCGCTTCTGGATCATGTTTAGATATTGCTTCTTTTTTGACCTATAGAGTTTTAGGAGCCGGCAACGGCGAATGGCAAGGTTGGATTGTGTTCATCCGACAATGTGTTCCTGGAGTATTCCTTAGCCCATGTGTGTGATTTCCAGTACAGTACCCCTTCCTGTATGTGGTGCAGGTGCCGTCTAAGCCCCGAAAGTCCCAAACAACAAACACAAAATCAAAACACAGGGCAAATTAAAAAAAAAAAAAAAATCCAGTAGGGTTTTTCCCCGGCCTGGACCCTTACGCACAGAGATTGTTCCAGATTCTCTGAATCTTTGGATAATATTATGCACTGTAGATGATGATACCTTCAAACTCTTTGCAATTTTTCTCTGAAAAACTCCTTTCTGATATTGCTCCACTATTTTTCGCCGAAGCATTGGGGGAATTGTTGATCCTCTGCCCATCGTGACTTCTGAGAGACACTGCCACTCTGAGAAGCTCTTTTTATACCCAATCATGTTGCCAATTGACCTAATAAGTTTCAAATTGGTCCTCCAGCTGTTCCTTAGATGTACATTTAACTTTTCCGGCCTCTTCTTGCTACCTGTCCCAACTTTTTTTGGAATGTGTAGCTCTCATGAAATCCAAATTGAGCCAATATTTGGCATGACATTTCAAAATGTCTCACTTTCAACATTTGATATTTATCTATATTCTATTGTGAATAAAATATAAGTTTATGAGATTTGTAATTATTCCATTCCTTTTTTACTCACAATTTGTACATTGTCCCAACTTTTTTGGAATTGGGTTTGTACAATTACAAGAATACTATTTATAGTCTGTTTTTACACTTCAAATGCATGTTTTCCATTTCATTCAAGTGTTACTTCTTTGCTTTTTCTGCGCAAAAAAAATAAAATTTTTAAAATAATTTTTTGTGGTAACTGAAAAAAAAAAAATCTCAGAAATTGCTAGTAAATTTCACAAATAATTATAACAGCAAGTAACACTTTGAGTAAATTATTACGTTTTAAAATAGAAAGACTGAAATTTTATTTTTCTTGTCAAATGTGCTCCAGAATCATGTTTTATTAACAACTTCAAAAAATATATGTTTTTTTACAGTGTATAACTGAGATGATTAGAATTAAAAAGAAATTGCAGCCAGAGCAGTTTTTATCCCAAACAGGGTGACAGCATTAAACTTCAACAGATTAATTTACACCAAACACAAGGAATAATACTAGAAAACACTGTTTAAAGACTGAGATTTCTGGAGGCTGAGCTGTTTCTCTCTGTCCTCCTGTGAAAAACAGATGCTGTTTTAGTCATCTGTCTGAAAGTTATACTCCGAATCTTTCCTCCCACTACAAAGACATTGAGCTCAAAGGCAGAGCCTCTCATTAGTGTGGGCGGATGAAGACCCTGCGGCCTTTGTTATATGGAGAAATCGCTAGAACAGCGTCTGTGAAGTCCGTCACCGGAGGGACCGTCGGTCAGTTTAGATTGTTCCTCATCAGGAGATGGGAAGAATCCCAGGTCAGTGTGATTGATTTGCACTACAAAGCGAAGATGAGGTATCATGTGTGACTCTTGAGGACGGACCACCCAAAAACCATGAAACTGAGAATGCGTGAACCGATCTCATATAACTGACCCTAAGCAACAATGCTCCAAACTTGCATTTCATTTCCTGATATACTAGAGAGTGATTGTGATTAAAGATGAGTTTGATGTTCTGACTGCGGTCGGGAATTGCAGTTCAAATCTTGACTGTTATTGAATACAGCATAAAGTTAATTGGCTGTAGATGCTGTTTAGAGTCATACAGTATGTAGTGTTCAGAGACTGTTTTCTCCAGTTTTTATAGACCGTCTGGTTGCAGTAGGTATCAGGAGGCGGGACATCCTCATTATAGAGATAATTTTATTGGACAAAAATTTGCATACGCCATCAGTATTCTTGGTCAAGTGTTCTTGAGTTTTAAATGCATACATTTGATAATATTTATTTTGTACACTTTTTGGAGTACGCTAGCATGTACAGTGTCCCCGGAAGTATTAAAACAATGTGTGTTACATATAACAAATGGCACTTGTTTTAATAGTTTATTTTACAGAAATCTAACACAAGCACACCTTTTAATCAAAGCATTTCACAAATTTCTTTTAAATTTCAAATTTCAATTTTTTTAAGTTTCAAAATAGAAACAATAGATATTGTTAAAAACATTTTAAATTTGAATATTATTCATTGTTCTATTAAACGATTAAAATATTAGTTGTATGTTCTATTAGGAGATTTGAATATTAGTCCAATTGTTCTAAGTATTAATTAAAATATAATTGTCGCAGTTGAAAAGTCTTTAAATTTAATTTTTATTACATTTTCCAATTTTAATTGGCAGTTATTTAAGTGACTATATTGAGAAATAAAGTGTATGGCTTTAATTTTAATACATAATGTCTTGATTTCAGGCAGAATCACTGTATCGTGGCATCGGGGCTGTGGTTGAAAATTACTTATATTATGGTAAAGATTTTGGTTGAAAGTTGAAGTCTCTGAAAAATTTACTTTCTGGTTGTCAAACTTTGGAACATGTTCATAGGTAATGCCATTAGGAGAACTGACTTCATGCATTCATGAAAAATGTATGCAATTAGTTTAAAATCATTGAAAAGAGAAGTTAATTCTGAGAAAACCTCTAAAATAAACCATTTGCATGCAACTCGGAGTCTGACTTAAGTGAAATAAATTGCAGAAATTTTACATAATGTGTGGAATTTGATAAGATTACGCAGAAACTAAGCTTGCATTTCTATATCAGTGTGAGTGCGGTGTTCTGAGGTGTTGTGTGGTGTGTTCCTCTATACGGCACGGTCTCCTGTCATTGACTGATTTTGTGAATCCCGCTGGCTAGTATCTGTGGGACATGAAAGGGCCTTCAGATGTTGAAGAGACCCAGAATTCCCTCTGGTTCCTCAAACACTGGTCTTCTGTGCTTCTCATCTCCCAACCTGGTCTTCATCGCTTTTAAAAAATGGACAAGCATCACGGTCTTCAGATTGTGGATGAGCTCCATACTGTATGAAGTGTGTTTGTATGAACGCAATGCCGCTGAACTATAGTGTTGTATAATGCTTTTTTGTTCTTTTTGGATTATAAGGATTTTAATTTCTGCAAGAATTATTCCTAAAACTAGTGTAACTTGGTAACAAATTTCAATTCAAACTGAAAGTAAACAGTACCTTCTGATTGTTTATTCTTTATTAAACTGAAAGGAATAGTTCAGCCAAAAATCAAGATGTAGATGAAGTTTGTCTCTTCATCAGATTTGGAGAAATGTAGCATTCCATCACTTGCTCAGCAGGGAGGCTCTGAAGTGACGGTTGCCCGTCACAGAAGAGAGTCCAAACAGCTGAGTAAAAAACATCCAATAATCTTACAAAGTAATCCCCACCACTCCCAGGTCCAGCATTCAGTCTTGTGAAGTGAAAAGCTGCGTGTTTGTAAGAAACCAATCCATCATTACGGCATTTTAACCATTGCTTCCAGCTAAAAACGAGGTCTATACTCACTAATAAACGCTTTAACGCCGCAAATGAAAAATCTTAAATCCACAACAAAACTTTGTTCGAGCTGTTTTGGCTTGTAATCGGTGCTTGATCTGTGCAGATTTCTCTCCTGATTCAGACGAGACGACTTCACTGGAGGAAGCATTATTATTAAGGATTATGGACTCCTATTTTTTCCAGAAGCGGCAGATTGAAGTTAAAAAGTCTTAATGATGGATTGGTTTCAGCTTTTGGCTTCACAAGATGTTAACTGATGGAATGGAGTGGTGTTTGGATTACTTGTGAATGATTGTGATGGTTTTATCAGCTGTTTGGACTCTCATTCTGACGGCACCCATTCACTGCAGAGGATCCATTGGTTATGCAATGCTACATTTCTCCAAATCTGTTCTGATGAAGAAACAAACTCCTTGGATGAAATGAGGGTATGTTAAATTTTAATTTTTGGCATTGGGTGAACTATACCTTGAACAAATCTAAAATTTCTATTGCTCCGGCTGTGATTAAACTCTATAAATAGAATCAATCTGCTCTGTTCTGAAATGAACGCAGAAACTCCATCACATCACATTATTTTAAGACTCTTAAATGGACTTGAATATAAAACATCTAAAAGCAGAAAAGGATGAGGTGGAAACCAGGCTCTTTCCTTCTTCTGAAAGGTATTAACATACAGGGAATAACTACTTAGGATTTATTCAATTATTCAATTTTCGAAAGGTCTGTCTTGAAGTAGGAAAGGTGCCATGTATAATTTACCTCAATATACTCTCATTGGAAGATGCTTCTAATGTTTTGGAGAGTCTACTAAAGATCGTATTGAAATCTAGACTAGACCAAGAAGAATGCGATTGTGCTCATTTGAACTAGATGTTGAGTTTTAAGATGTGTTTCAGAGAATATGAATGCATCTGTGAATGCAGATAATATGAAATCTGAAAATAAAGCCTCATATCACAGTTTAATGCATATATATATATATATAAGCATTAAATGATACCTGTAATGATGTGTTTCTGAGTGGAACAGGATATTAAAAATTAAATAAATGGTGTGAATTCTGATTTCATGATCATAATAACAGATGGTGCTCCACTTTCCCATGGTCACCTCTTGCCAGCATCTTATCTGTATGTGCCTCGGGCTCCACTAATAACACGATTGTCATGTGAAGTAGCTGGAGGGGAAAGAAAGAGAGCAATAGACGGATAATGAGAGTAATCTCAGAGGAATCAGATATAAGATCATCATCTCCAGGTTCCTCTTCATGCACATGAGAGGACGACAGAAGACTTTATGTTCTGCTTTGTTCTTCCTGAATCCATTGTGGAAATGGAGACAATGACAAAAACATCTGAACGTCTTCTAAGCCTCACTGTTATGGTTGTTTTATATATACACTGAACAAAATTATAAATGCAACACTTTTGTTTTTGCCCCCATTTTTCATGAGCTGAACTCAAAATCTAAGACTTTTTCTATGTACACAAAAGGCCTATTTCTCAAATATTGTTCACAAATCTGTCTAAATCTGTGTTAAGCCTGGCTCACACTACAGGATTTTTAGGCCGATTTAGCCCCGATTTCCCCCTCCCGAGAATTGGAGCAAAAATCTTGTCGAGCCCCTCGATCGCTCCTGATGTTCGGCGCGGATTATCTGGTAATGTGAGGCGTTCACAGATCGAATCTTGCACCTCCCGATCTGCTGGCACACAAATCGGGGACGCCCCGATCATATCAAACATATTTGATATTTAGGATTTAAATCAGGATGATGACAGCTATATGATTACACCAGTACTTTCACAATAGTCAATGCGCGACCACAAAACAGCAGCTATACAACCCCGTTGGATAGTGGAGACGGAGGAAACTGCTTCTTGAGGTTTTGTAGTAACACGACTGTCTGTATAATGTGTCGAAAACGTATCACAACAGTAGGAGAAAGGAAGCGATGGATGTGAAATCGAGGGAAAGTCACGTGAGGCGATCACGTGAGGCGCTCCCTCTGGCATGATCATCTTAGCAACATCTTATAGTGTGTAATGCGCCACGATTTTCAAATCTTGTAGTGTGCGCATGTTTAAGATTTTAGGGAAGAAAATCTGTAAAGTTTCTCCTTATGTGTGTGCTGCCACCAGATTTCATAATCGGTTAGGAATTTAAAACTCCTGTAGTGTGAGCCCGGCTTTAGTGAGCACTTCTCCTTTGCCGAGATAATCCATCCGCCTCACAGGTGTGGCATATCAAGATAATGATTAGACAGCATGATTATTGCACAGGTGTGCCTTAGGCTGGCCACAATAAAAGGCCACTCTAAAATGTGCAGTTTTATCACACAGCACAATGCCACAGATGTCGCAAGTTTTGAGGGAGCGTGCAATTGACATGCTGACTGAAGGAATGTTCACCAGAGCTGTTGCCCGTGAAATGAATGTTCATTTCTCTACCATAAGCATTCTCCAAAGGCGTTTCAGAGAATTTGACAGTACATACAACCGGCCTCACAACCGCAGACCACACCAGCCCAGGACCTCCACATCCAGCATCTTCACCTCCAAGATCGTCTGAGACCAGCCACCGGGACAGCTGCTGCAACAATCAGTTTGCATAACCAAAGAATTTCTGCACAAACTGTCAGAAACCGTCTCAGGGAAGCTCATCTGCATGCTCGTCGTCCTCATCGGGGTCTCGACCTGACTGCAGTTCGTCATCGTAACCAACTTAAAGTGGGAAAATGCTCACATTCGATGGCGTCTGGCACTTTGGAGAGGTGTTCTCTTCACGGATAAATCACGGTTTTCACTGTACGGGGCGGATGGCAGACAGCGTGTATGGCGTCGAGTGGGTGAGCGGTTTGCTGATGTCAGCGTTGTGGATCGAGTGGCCCATGGTGGCGGTGGGGTTATGGTATGGGCAGGCGTATGTTATGGACAACGAAAACAGGTGCATTTTATTGATGACATTTTGAATGCACAGAGATACCGTGACGAGATCCTGAGGCCCATTGTTGTGCCATTCATCCACGACCATCACCTCATGTTGCAGCATGATAATGCACGGCCCCATGGTGCAAGAATCTGTACACAATTCCTGGAAGCTGAAAAACATCCCAGTTCTTGCATGGCCAGCATACTCACAGGACATGTCACCCATTGAGCATGTTTGGGATGCTCTGGATCGGCGTATACGACAGCGTGTTCCAGTTCCTGCCAATATCCAGCAACTTCGCACAGCCATTGAAGAGGAGTGGACCAACAACCTGATCAACTCTATGCGAAGGAGATGTGTTGCACTGCGTGAGGCAAATGGTGGTCACACCAGATACTGACTGGTTTTCGGACCCCCCCCAATACAGTAAAACTGCACATTTTAGAGTGGCCTTTTATTGTGGCCAGCCTAAGGCACACCTGTGCAATAATCATGCTGTCTAAATCAGCATCTTGATATGCCACACCTATGACGTGGATGGATTATCTCGGCAAAGGAGAAGTGTTCACTAACACAGATTTAGACAGATTTGTGTACAATATTTGAGAGAAATAGGCCTTTGGTGTACATAGAAAAAGTCTTAGATCTTTGAGTTCAGCTCATGCAAAAATGAGGGCAAAAACAAAAGTGTTGCTTTTAATTTTGTTCAGTGTATGAATACTTTATCAGATTTAATTTATTTTTTATTTTCCATTTTAATTTTAAAGTTTAAGTAATTTTGTGTTTTTTTTTATTAGTTATTGTTTTTAAATGTGTCATTTTATTTTTATTTCAGTTTTAGATATTTTAGTACATCAAGTTAAACTAAATGAAAAGGAAAAATGTTGCCATAATTAGCTGAAATATAATTAGTTAATTTTTTAAATATTTTATTTCAGTTAATGTTATTTTATTTCAAGTAATGAAAATGTTTTTATGGTTTAATTTTAAGTTTTAGTTAACTAGATTAATCCTGGTTTGGATACCTAAATTATTATTTGTGCCTATGACTTTTGCACGCGTGAACATTTTCTTCTGAAATTTGTACAGCACGAATGCAGACTGAATGCATTGAATTTGCATGATCAGGAGTTTCGCGTGAGGTCGAAAAAGTTCCCGATGCATATTTCGCTCATTTGCTTGGTCAAATTCCAGTGCATGGCACAAGGAAGTGTGTTGGCTTGCCGTCACTCCATGTTTAGGATGTTTGTTTGTTTTAATTTTATGTTTTATAAATCATCTGGAGTGCTCACAGGTTGTAACTTTTTAAGTACCTCAAGGACTGCTCGTCAGGGTGGAGGCTTGGCTGTTATTTTTAATAATACGATTAAGTGCAAGTTGTGCAACTATCTCTTGGGGTGTTTCCAAAATCTATGCTCAGAACTTTTTCTTTCTCATGCAAAAACTCCCGATTGCATGGATTCATACAACAGACTGGATTTCACCCGCGTAACCATGATGTGAGCAGCAGTAAATGTGACCGCATCTTAAGAAAGAATAGTATATGATGTTGGAAAACAGTTGGGCTCTGTATTCGTCATGAAAGCATTAAAAAAATTTTTTTGAAGAGGTGAGTGTGGGCAGTAGATGAGATGACAGTGACGGTGCGTCCCATCATACTTCTGTTCTGTGTGAAAGGCATTCGGATGGTTTTTGGAGCATGATGTTTCCAGACGTGTGTTCCTGATAGTGGCAGGTTGAGGATTGTGTAAAGTGTGAGAGGAGGGAGCGCGAGCCATGCTGTCAGACATGTTTGACTTGTTACCATCACTAAAAACACTGGCACATCAGAACTAATGAATTTTGTGTTTGCAACCCATTTTACTTCTCTAATGTGACATTTTTCAGAGTGAAACTGGATATTTAATATCATAAGTATATAAAACATTGTAGAACAGGATCTTGAATTGAAGTGTGTATCAAGTTACACTGTTATAGTTAACTAAAAGTAAACAAACATCATTTACATTAAATAAACAAACATTTTTGTTATTTAAAATAAATATGTTATATCATATAAAATTATAAAAATAACTGTTTAACTGAAATTAAATCTGAAACTTTTTTTATTTCAGTTAGTCGCCAAGACAAATTTCTTATTTTCATTTAGTTTAACTTGCTGTACTAAAATAACTAAAAATTAAAATAAATAAAACCATACAGACATTAAAAGATCTATCTATCTATCATCTATTATCTATCTATCTATCTATCATCTATCTATCTATCATCTATCTATCTATCTATCTTATCCCTCTATTCATCTATCTATCTATCTATCTATCCCTAGAAACCTATCTATCTATCTATCTATCATCCATCATCTATCTATCATCTATCTATCTATCTATCTATCTATTAATTTGTGTGTGTGATTAATAAAAATACTGCAGTATTTTTGTCTTGTTTCCAGTAAAAATAAATATATATGTAAAATAAGATATATAGACATATGGACATATTTTTAAAAAGCCAATAAAATTGACAAAATCACATAACAAAATTACTAAAACTTTTTTTTTTTTTTTTTTTAAAGAATGTAAAATATACAAATAAAACTAATTCAAAATATTATAGATGTAAATAAATTACTATTGTTTTGTATGATTCTTAGTATATTTGTCTTGTTTTCCAGTAATAATAAAAAAAACTAACAAAAAAGATAAATAAAGATAAAAAGATTAAAAAGAAGCAAAACGGCAAACAAATATATATTGAAGATTTTTCAATATATCTTAAATCTGATTTATTTTTATTACCTCACTGAAAAATTGTTTCGTTTTGTTTTAAGCATAAATCTAACCAAATTTAGGGTGCTTTGTGCTTATTTTGCAGTGTTTGGGCAAATCATGCGCAATTAAAGCAGAAGCATAATAGTCAAATTAGATTGGATGTATGAGTGTGTTGAAGCTCAACATGGGAGCGACTCTGGCAGGAATCCACTGAACACAGGGCGAGATGGAGGGTGTGTGGCGCAGCCGTCCCACTGAGCTCAAAATGGTCCCAGATGGGCTGTGACAGGTTTGACGGGTGGCTGCAGATCTCCGGTGGCAGTGTTTCCAGGGGGAGGATTATTTTGGGCTTCTGGTGAGACTGTGTCCACGGGGCACCATTTTGCACATTTCTGAGTTGCTGGTGTGGCAACAAAAATAAAGGCAGCTAATTAGATTCTATCAGAGCCACACAAAGCCCAGAGTAAAGCAGCAAACCCTTCTGAGCTCAAGGGTTTATCGATACTTATTCATCAGCGGAAACATTCAAGCACAAACAGCAGCAGCAAAAAACAAAACAAAAAAACATGTTGGATGATTGAATGAAAACTGCATAGAGCTGTTGTTGCAATAGCAATTAGGTCTTCGGTTACAAATATACTTTTGTCTTGGTATCATAAAACATAGTAGTCTTAGAATTATCTTTCTAAAGATGTTTGGCTTTCAGAATTCAGGTAATTTCAAGTTGTAATTTCAACCCAGAAGCTAAGGGAAATTGTTTTGAATAAAATTATATTTAATGGGCCATTTGGAATATTTTTTAAAATAATTTTCCTCTCAAATTCCGTACACAAAAAGCTTAAACTTGAAAAACGTAAACTTAAATAAAAAAAAAAAAAAATAAAAAGTTGTCTTTGAATACAAGTTTAGGTTGAAGTGCTGTAATTACTAAAATTGAAATAAAAATAAATTACAGCACGATAGAAATATTTTTAAAAAATAATAAAAATTACAAAAGCACAAGCTAATTTAAAAAATATGAATCAATACTATAATAGTATATAAATAATACTAAAATGACACTTCATAACAATCGTGTATTTAAATTGTAAGAGTTACACAGTATATTTATTGTAATGCCTTATGATGATAAAAAATGGCCAATCCAATGAAGAAATAGGTGTTTTAGGTGTTGAGATTTTTACATATTAAAAACATTTTTGTTAATTGAAATAAACCTGAAATAAAATATTAATATTAGAGGAAAAACTTAAACTTTACAAACTTAAACTTATAAAATGAAAATGATTGAAATGTTGCCTTGAAATATTTGAACTAGGGGTGACACCGAATAGTCGAAGATTCGATGCTTCAATAGGAGGAGCCCGATTAGACTACCAATCTCACAGTCGAATATTCACGGGGTGTTATGATCCTGCTATTTGGGCTATATGGGGGTGCTCAAATGTCTGATTTCACACAGAACTACCGGTTTTCTCCCAATAAGTTAATATGCAGCCTATTAAGATAATGCTGTAAATATGAATCTGAAAAGAAGGAAGCTTTAAATAAATATTTTAACGTCTGTGAATAAATCCAACCACCTCTATAGATTTAAGTTTCACTTTCCATAATCCGTGACTGACAGAGGAGCATCTTGGCGGCAGCGATTTAAATCTTTATAGGGGTCATATGATGCGATTTCAAGTGTTCCTTTCTCTTTGGAGTGTTACAAGCTGATTGTGAATAGATAAGATCCCTGAAGTTGAAAAGACTAAAGTCTCAAAACAAAGAGATATTATTTATCAAAGTTAAGACTCCGCCACGCACCCCTAAAACGGCTCGTTCTAACACAACCCCACATATCTACATCAATATGTGGAAATATGCTAATTAAAGCGCCCAAATGTGCACGCAAAGAAAGAAGGCGTGGTTTCAGTAAACACAGTTAGTGTTGAAGCAGCATGTCAAGGAGACGCTGTGTGTTTCTAGGCGAAAGCAAAAGCACTTATTTGGCCTTCCAGAAGTAGATGCATTTTCGGAATCTTTAAGATGACTTACAACAAAACAGCAATGCATTTTATGGACGACCGTTCGTGAACCTAGGAGAGAAGGTCATTCTGAATTTGCTATGACAACCTGGCGCTTCTGAATAAGCTACTGTTTTGTTATTAGTTCAAGTATTTGCTATCGACTGTTCAAATGCAGAGTTTTGCGCACGTGTGTGTGTGTGTGTGTGCGCGAGAGAGAGAGAGAGGGAGAGGGAGAGAGAGAGACGAGACAGAGGAGAGAGAGAGAGAGACAGAAGAGAGAGAGAGAGAGGAGAGAGAGAGAGAGAGAGGGGGGGGTCACATCACAGTGGAGTCAGCTGTGTCTAACCGTGGCTTGTGTACTGCTAACACATACCAGCTTCATCACTGTGTATGTCACGCGACTCTGTTACCCTTTCGGGCTCTGTCTTTACATTTATTTGAAAGATGAAGCTCGCGATTATGAAAAGGGGCGTTACATTTCCAACGAGTGCATGCGATGTTCGGCCAATCACAATGCACAGGGTCAGCTGGCAAATCAGAGCAGACTGCACTTGTCGGAAGAAGGGACTTTGTAGAAAACGAAGCGTTGAGAGAGGCGGGGCATAGAGGACCTACAATAATGTACAGTATGTGAAAAAGAATGTGTTTTTTGAACATAAAGCATGTCAACATATTCTGTTACAAATACACAAAATAATTATCTTTAAAAAAAATCATCATATGACCCCTAACAACGACTAAAAAGCGACAACAGGCAGAGGTGAAAGAATGGGACTTTTTGATTAGGTGGTAGGGTACAAGTGATTTCAAACATTTCAGCCGGTTATAAATAAATAGTGGATATAAACTGGCTGAAATGTTTGAAAATCACTTGTACCCTACCTGATCAAAAAAATCCAGTCTTTCACTCTGCCTGTGTCAGTTTGAGTCTTTAAAGGGTCATATGATGCTTTTTTAAAGATCATAATTTTGTGTATTTGGTGCAACAGAATATGTTGACATGCTTTAATGTTCAACAAAACACATTCTTTTTCAACTACTGTACATTATTGTAGGTCCTATATTGCCCGCCTCTCTCAAACGCTTCGTTTGAGAGAGGCGGGGCATAGAGGACCTGCAATAATGTACAGTATTTGGAAAATAATGTTTTTTTTGAACATTAAAAGCATGTCAACATATTCTGTTACACCACATACACAAAATAATGATCTTTAAAAAGCATCACATGACCCCTTTAAAAAATCCACAAACGACACAGGACAGTAGTGAAAGGACTGGACTTTTTGATCAGGTAGGTACAAGTGATTTTCAAATTTCAGCCGGTTAATATACACGATATATATAAACGGCTGAAATGTTTGAAAATCACTTGTACCCTACCTGATCAAAAAAAGTCCAGTCTTTCACTCTGCCTGTGTCAATTTGATTCAGGTAGGGTAAAGTGATTTTCAAACATTTCAGCCGGTTTATATATCGTGTATATATTATTTATCTGGTATAAGATGCATTTGGTTGAGTTGCGCTGTAGTAAGGCGCTCACGGTGATCATCTCTTCAGCTCGCAACAATGCAGAATATTAATAACGATGACTGGGACTGTCATATACATAACAATTATAATGAGAATACTATTATAATAAAACGCTGTGAATTTTTATAGTGTTTCTGCACGTTGTTATGTGAAGAACGTGTCCACAAAAGGAGTTCATTCAGAGCCGCACAGACACATTCATGTGCATTCGGGGCATTTTGTGCAGATAGCCTATAAGTAGTAAATAAATGACGTGATGGTGTATAAACAAAATAACAAGGCTTATTCTATATGGATTGTGAATTATTAGGGTTTCGCTGAATGTTAACTATCTTTTAATCAAAACATAAAACATTAACACACTTGACTCTTGGTAATGTATTTTGCCCCGCCCCCAAATCATATGATTCGACTATTAGTCGAATATTGGCAAGATTCGAAAATTCGGGGACACCCTTAATTTAAACAATATCTAAAATCAAAAATGAGTAAAAATAACAAAAGCACATAAAATTACTAAATGAGAAATACAATGAAAAATAAACAACGCTAATTTCAAAAAATATAATATAATGGATAGTTATAGATACATAATTAAGTATATATCATTTTGCATTACAGTAATAAATATTTGCATTAAAATGTTTAATTGACATTGTTTGTTAAAACAGAAATTTTAATGCAAACCTTTTAAACATCTGAAACACCATTTCAGCAGGATTTTACATGTTTTTTCTTCTTCATTTTTTGGTATCTTGTGAGATGTTCTGGACAGGTTTTGTGAGATTCACCCATGAACATATTTATCTCTCCAAACCAGATTGATGACCGTATTCCACTGATGTATGAATGTGGACAGAGTCAAAAATGACTTTCCTGCTGCCGTTTTAAAGAGATGTACAAATATTTGACTGATTCTGGTGGCACTTTGACCCTCACAATTTATGAGCTGCTCTGTAGGTAAATCATGTCACAAAATAAAATCATGCAGCGCTTCAAAAGCCAACAGCAATCAACACACAAATCCTCATATCCGAGTATTTACAGGCAGCGAACACAGAGGTTACAGCCAATAGAGCAGCATGTCATCATTTCTGAGCTGTTTGAAATGATTGGATTTTTCCTATTTAAGACAGAGAGTGCAGTGTCATTCACATTACGAGAGGTCACTGTAAATCAGTGCTGAATTAGTTGCTCAGTGAGCGTGAAATACATTTCAGTGGGTGAGAGTCTTCTGGTGGAGGTTTGATGGTCACTTGAGATCTTCTGATGGTTGAGTTTGTGGGATATGAGAGTGACTTGCATATATCAGCTGTTCATATTCTTGGAGTTAAAGTTCACAGAAAAATGAATTGATGTATTTTTGAAAATGCATTGAATTTTTCACCTCCAGGCATCATTACCATGGGCATCACCTTATTTAATCATGGTACCAGATCAGTACATTACATTAGTTAATGCATTAGCCTATGTGAACTCACATTATTCAGTATAGTATATTTTTAAAGCATAATCCCAGTTCAGCTGCATTCATTCTGTGCATTTATAGAATGCATTTGGAAGTGTTGTCATGCAGTTGCTAGGGTGATCTGGGTGGTTTTTAGTGTGTTAATATGCAGTTGCTAGGGTGATCTGGGTGGTTTTTAACATGTTGCTATGCTGTCCTGGGTGGTTTGTTAGTTAGTTTAGTTTATTGTCCTTTCGGAAATGGAAATTGTTGCTGTGCAGTTGCAATGGTGTTCTGGGTGGTTTTATGCACATTGCTATGCAGTTGCTAGGGTGATCTGGGTGGGGTTTAACATGTTGCTATGCAGTTGCTAGTGTGTTCTGGACTGGTGATTTTTTTTTTTTTTTTTTTTTCCCAAAAAAAAGTATTTTTTAGTCATGATACCGTGGACATTTGGACATTTTCTTTGCAGTACTTTGGAATATCATGGAAAATGAACACAGTTCTCACCTGGAAATCTTTTAGGTCAAACACAGGTTGAATCAATGCAATGACATTCTTCTTCCGGACCCATCAATAGTCATTTAGATTGTGACAACATTAGCATCATGTCTGTTGATATTTACAGTTCTACTGTGTGTGCCAGAACTTTACCCCGGTAGGGTGGGTTCAAGTGTTGATGTTTTAAACTCCAGGCCAGCAGAGGTCACTCTGACACCACTGCTAACTGATGCTGCCTTCCTCTGAAGGAGCAACTGCATTTTGGAAATAGGGTATGAATGCAGTAAATGTCTAGGAAAAAGGTACCATTACTTTATGATAATGGTACCAACCAATAGTGTACTAGTGCATAAAACCACCCAGAACACCATAGCAACAACATAGCAACATTCTAAAAATCACCCAGAACACCATAGCAACAGCACAGCAACATTCTAAAAATCACCAGAACACCATAGCAACAGCACAGCAACATTCTAAAAGCACTCCGAACACCATAGCAACAACATAGCAACATTCTAAAAATCACCCAGAACAACATAGCAACCAGTAGTTTCATTTGTGAATTAAAAACAAAACAATATAGTTTTTATACATGCAGTTCCTATGGCATTTTGAGTGGTTTTATGCATGTTGCTATGCAGTTGCAAGGGCGTTCTGGGTGGTTCGAAAAAACTTGAGACATTTTCTTCGCACTTCTTTGGAATATCATGGTATAACATACGGAAATCAGTTCTCACATTTCTAGGGCATTCTGTTTGATTTTTAGTATGTTGCTATGCTGTTGCTAGGTAGTTCTGGGTGGTTTTTAACCATTGCAGTGCAGTTGCTAGCATTTATCTGGAGGGCTTTTTTATTTTAATGTAAAATATTAAGATATAATTATCTCACACCCCAATTTCTAGGGCGTTCTGGTTGATTTTTAGCATGTTGCTATGCAGTTGCTAGGTTGTAGGTATGGGACAATCAAGGGAGCCCCCCTTTGTGGTTTGTATTAATTTGTGGCTGATCTCAGAGGATAACTGGAGCAAATGTGTGCGCTCGTCAGCAGACACCCATCCACCCGCCTCTCTTCCCATAATCACGGCCAATCAGCTGAGGGAACGCCACTGTACATTAATCACCATTTCTCCTGGAAATGCCGCCAGCAGCTGCAGTCATCAGCAGTCGAGCACGTGCTCACTAGAGAAAGACAAAGACCCGTCAGCATCTAACTGAATGGAGGGATGCCCATCTTGAGAGCTATTTATATCCATCAATCTGTGCCAGTGAGCTGGTATTCGTACACTGCTGATGGTGTGCCAGTTACAACAGCGTAGCATGATGACTGCACATGCCTGCAGAGAAGCACGGATTTCTGTTGTCTGATACTGTAGTGCTCTGGGTGGTTTTATTCATGTTGCTATGGACATGCTAGGAGGGTCATGGGCGCTTTGTTGGTCCTAGGGTACATGGGGGGGTTTTTAACACATTGCTGTGTATGTGCTGGGGTGTTCTGGGTGTTTTTGACATGTTACTATGCAGTCGCTTAGGGTGTTTGATTGTGTTAATGTTACTATGTAGTTGCTAGGGTGTTTTTAACATTTCTTTGCATTTGTTTGGGTGTTCAGGGTGGTCTTTAACATGTTGCTATGGAGCTGCTAGGGTGTTCAGGGTGGTTTAACATGTCACTATGGAGTTGCTAGGGTGTTTTGATTGGATTAACATGTTGCTATGCAGTTGCTAGGGTGTTCTGAGTGTTTTTTTAACACATTACTGTGCAGTTGCTATGGTGTTTTGGGTGGTTTTTAACATGTTGCAATTGAGTTTCTAGGGTGTTTTGATTGAGTTAACATGCTGCTATGCAGTTGCTAGGGTTTCTAGGTGTTTTTTAAAATACATTGCTAGGGTGTTCTGGGTGATTTTTTTAGCATGTTGCAGTTTGGCTTGAGTATTTTATTTTTTTTTAGAATATAGATAGTCTGTTAGGCTTTGCTTGCATTGTTGCAATAGCATTTTTTAACATGTTGATAGCATGATTTGCCATATTCTTACAGTTGCATGTTTCTAACATGTTTTGACATGTTGCTAACATGATTTGGCACAGTGCCAGCATGCTAGCATTCCGGATTTCTCAAGCCAACCTAAATAGTGCAGTATTTTTGAAGTTGATACCCCACTGCTAAATGCCAACACCATGGGTGCGCGCTGTAGCAGGGGGTTTCTGAACTGGCTTCAAAGCTCGAATCGATTTCGATCATCTATCAGATTCACCCTGTGTGCAGTGGCACCGAACAGCAGGCCCCATTTACCCCGAGTACAATTATCCTACTGTCTCAGGAAATCTCCAACGCATGCTGCTGAGATACTTCTGCAGCGGAGACAGACTGTAAACACTCACATCTGAACTCACCGCTCTACTAGAGACTTTAAGAGGGATCATGTGCTAATATAATGAAGCTCAAAAATGTCACTGCTTATTCAGATTTACTTGCCCGCTGTGAATAGAGAGCCGCAGCACACTTGAAGGATTTAATGTTATGTTGTACGGGTCCCTCTGGAGGGGCCTTGTTAGGTTCAAAGATCTTCTGGAGAGCAGGCTTTTCTGGAAATCATTTATCTTCCTGCAGACAGTAAAGAAATTGTGGAGAAACTACTGACACTTCAAACATAACTAAATTTGCACGTCCTGAGGGAAACAGCCGTGCACAGCAGTGGAAAAGCAGTGTTAAAGTTTTTAAGCTTTGTGTTCTGCGTAAATGAAATGCAGAATCTGAGTCTTTAGGCAATTATGTGCCAAAGCTATGCTACATCTGAGAGCCCTGCGAATCATTGATTTTAAAACGATGGTGCATCACAAGGATGTAGGTTTGCGAAAAGTGGCACTCTACCATGTGACCAAAAGTTGTACCCATCCATTGGTTCCCCACAACACCCTGGTAACTGCATAGCAATGTGTCAAATGCCATCAGAACAAGATAGCAACTGCATAGCAACATTCTAAAAACTACCTAAGCCACTCCAGGAACTGCATAGCAATTAGCATAAAATCACACAGAACCCCATAGCAACATGTTAAAACCACTCAGAACAACTAAGCAACTGCATAGCAACATGTTGAAACCACTCACAACACCTTAGCAACTTCACAGCAACATGTTAAAACCACTCACAACTAGGGTTGCAAAGGGGTGGAAAATGTCCGGTATATATCCGGAAACTTTCCAAAAATCCCAGGAATATTCCAAAAAAAAATCCTGGAAAGTTTCCAAAATTTCTGGAATGTTTCCGAAATTTACTGGAAATGTTCCACCTTTTTGCAACCCTACTCACAACACCATTGCAACTGCATAACAGCATATTAAAAAAAACACTCAGATCACCCTAGCAACTGCATAGCAACGTGCATAAAACCACCCAGGCGCCCGTTCTTCGTACGTCGCTAACCCAGTTAGCTGGACTTGATTGTTAACGATTTGGCATGATCTTGGATTATTTGGTTCTTCGAAGCTCATCCTGGACTTGCCGTCATAGCAACAGGTCCGTAAGCTTAAACCTGAGAGAAGTTCATGTAAACAAGATTAGATGCATCGTTGTATAGGAGGGAGGTAAAGCTATTTCGGGAGCGATGTTGACATTTGAAATCACCAAAACAAACACGCCCCTACCCCAAAAGGGACTTGCCCCTGTTTTGATAGCTCCGCCCCACCCTCTGCGATTACCAACTTCAAGGACAGGAAGAGAGTGAGTGTAGTTTGTTTGGTAATTTAGCAAGGTGAAACTATGTTACACGTGGCTACACGGACCGCGAGAAGATGAGCGCGGCGACAACAAATACTAAGAACGCATTATAATCATGAGCTGTATACACCATACTACATAATTACTGTATATACAGTATAATCTAAACTATTGCTATGGTCTACACTGGATGCGACGCGGCACGACACGACAAATCCCAGACAGAAAACTGCTGCTGCGTTCTATTCATGACGTATTGACACAACTTTCAAATGATTTTCAACGGTCGCTTTTTCGCGTCCAGTGTACTAGACAGACTTTAGCTGTTGCGGCACAGACACGGTGTTACTCACCTATCGAGAAGAAACAAAGCAACCTCGGCGTCCGATCGCAGGCTTAAGCCTTTTTTTTGTTCCGCAGACGTTGTCCTCTTTTGTTTTTTAATAAGACTCTCTATCTTTCTGTCGTCGCTCGGCTCGGCTAATGTCCGTCCTGTGCACTGAACGCACTCTCCTTCCCATCACGAGTAGACACGCCCCTTACTGCTGATTGGCTACAAGTTTGTTTTGCTAGTCGGCCTGAATCAGTTTTCTAAAGGGGTTTTGAAAAATCGCTTACCCCACCTTTAAGTGGAATTGATATATAAAATCTGTCCCAGCCACTGCCACATTATTACAAGAGTACCCTAATCCAGGGGCAATCATTTAAAATAGTAATAATTAAAAAATTAATTGGAAAATAATATTCTAATGTTGTGTAATCTGTAATACTATAGACACAGCCAGTTTTACTCATTGAAAGATTTATTCGTGATAAGATAATTACTTTATAATTGTATTGGAGTCTTACACACATGCTGTACAGTTAATCTAAGTCGTGCAATAATTTGAGTGCTGACAGCTATTATGGGAGTGGCTTGATGGAACGCAGGAGATGCAGATACTAAAGAAACTTTAATTAATGCTGTCACATAACAAATCTGCTTCAAAGATAAAATGACATGAACTGCTAATTACAACATTGAAATAAAAATGTAAAGCCTGTACAAATACTAGAAATCGTGAATATAAATAATTGGGAATCATGTAAAAAATAAATAAAATAAAAATCTATTCTAAAAGTTATTTAGTTTTGTTCACTTGGCTGACTCCTTATAAAGGGCCAGAAATGTATCAAGTTTTTCTTATTATATGATGTCATTACGTTGCTGTCTTGCCGCCAGCCAATCGCTGCATTGCTGATCGTGGTTTCAAGTATCGATACATCTGCCCTTTACGGGGAACACGAGAGCGCGCAGTAATCTTAAACACCTTAATCCAGATATTTTAATCAAATCCGCAACTTCGTTTAAAGAACCAAATTAGCCAGAGTTCAGTTATCACGATTAGAAGATCTGGCATCTTTCAAATCATCTCTTTTTTATTTATTTTAAGCGCGGGTACGAAGAAGGGCCCCTAAACACCATAGCAAATACATACCAACATTTTAAAAACACTGAGAATGCCATAGCAACATGTTAAAACCCAGCCCACTCAGATCACCCTAGCAACTGCATAGCAACATGTTAAAACCCAGCCCACTCAGATCACCCTAGCAACTGCATAGCAACACATTTAAAACCACCCAGAACACCCTAGCAACTGCATAGCAACATGTTAAAACCCAGCCCACTCAGATCACCCTAGCAACTGCATAGCAACACAAATCAAAACCACTCAGAACACCCAATGAACTGCAACGTGCCTAAAACCAACCTGGACAGCATAGTGACAGCCTTTGCAACCACCCACAGTACCCTGGTTTACCTGGTTTACCTGGTTTAACGTTTGCAAGCAAAGAAGAAATGCCGTAAATATTAGTAGTGCAATGGCTTTGTTGTTATATATGTATAAACAAATAATAATGACTAATTAAAATTATTATAACATTAAAATCACTATGAAATACTTTACAGTTCAATAATATTTTTTAGTTTTTCTATTTTTAAATAAGTTAAATATAATAATAATATACAAAATTGAAATGAGATGTTTTCCTAATTAGTTCTGCCGTTTCTAAGGAAAAGATCACATACGTGCGTCGTGGCAGGAAGGTGTGCACAGCAAACAAGGCCCTAGGTGGGCTATGTGCTTTCATGTGAATTAATTATGCATTGACTTTGCAGTTTAGATTATTCTTCCAAATCTAAAAACCATCAAACCAAACTATTATCCAAAAACTATTATCCCCAAAAGAGATCATTGACATGATTAATGACTCCTCAAGAGCTGGAAGGTTTCCTCATCAGCCCACACAGAAACAGACATTAGAATCCATTAGCGTTTTGTTTTAAACCAGAGTCAACTAATTATGTTAGTTCATCATTTCTCATTTCCCCTCTGGTCAACTTGTTGGATTTTTTCACCTATGTCTGTTTTTATAGTGTGTTTGGTCTATCATGGCCATAAAGAAATGCTGTGCGATGTGAGTCAATCTTTTTAAGCATCTGTCAAATCCATTGTGAAAGAAATAATAATAATAAAAAAAAAACATTGTGGAATAATGCCTCTTTTACATGCTATCGGAATTATAAAAATACATTTATATCTGTAGCCAGGGCAATAAATAACTAAGTCAGGAAAGAAATGGATGTGTTTATTTTGTATTTTTTTAAACGTTCCTAATTTTGTAATGAGAATGGTTTATAAATCTGTTCTCAACAAATGAGAAGCATTTCAAAAGAAAAGTTTTCTTGAGGTATTCTGCCCAAATAAAAGCCCTACAGTTGAAGTTTAAAAGAAAAAAAGAAAAAAACTATCATCGCATAATATTCCTATGGTAATATGTACTGTAAAATAATAATAATAATAATAATTATAAAAGTAGGATTTAAACAACTTCTAAAAAGTTATAACAAAACAATAAAGAAAATCAATATAATACTATGAAGTAATTATTCATAATAAACATTTTAATTTTATAATAATAATAATAATAATTTATATAAATATTCTATGAATAAAAATTATTATGGTGAAGTAATGTAGAGTTCAATAGAATTATAGTTGATATTTCTTTATTGGTTTTTGTTTAATTTTTAGAATTTGTTTAAATATAAATAGACAAATAATTTTAATAATAATACAAATACAAATAATAATAATAATAAACGCTGAAATTAGATGTTTCCCCAATTTGTTCTGCTGTTTTTTAATGAAATAATTCACATAGAGTCTCATGGTCGATATATTTTCTGAAATAAAAATGTAATTTGTTCGTTTTAGGTCCTGTCTGTGGCCATTTGTTGCATATTGCACATTTAAAGCATACATTAAGCAATTTATAGCACGTTGCAAGTAGCAAGCATCCAAAAATAAATAGCTTGAATGTGGCACTCATAATTTCAACTTCAGAAGGAAGTAAGATCTTCTGACAAGCAGTTGAATGCAGCATATAGATGAGTTTCATCTGTGTAAACACAGGAGAGTTATTGCATATCGCTGTGTCATTCATCATCTCT
Organism: Sinocyclocheilus anophthalmus; assembly: GCA_018155175.1. Lineage (NCBI taxonomy): Eukaryota > Metazoa > Chordata > Actinopteri > Cypriniformes > Cyprinidae > Sinocyclocheilus > Sinocyclocheilus anophthalmus. The sequence goes on along the minus strand of JADLZN010009494.1, from coordinate 146,917 downwards.
TCACGCTCATAAGCTTATAAAACAGCATGACACAGGTGAAAGAAATTACAGGGTACTGTATTCCAACCGAGCATTAATTACACGGTGAAATGAGAAATAAGAAGGAGGACTGAAGATTGAGCCATTCATCTTTATGTTATTGTATAGCTGCATGTGCATTTATTGTTTCCACACCAACAAAACGACTTTCATATAGGAAGCAGGCACAGAGAACATATTAGGAATGTTATACAGTAGCTTATGCAAAGCAATTTACAGTACACTAATGGTAGGAGTAATGTTTCCCCGGAGCATGTGTGTTGTCCTGATCAGGACTGTGATCAGTAAGAGCTGCTGTAGAGCTGTGCATTAGGAAACTCACACGCTGATGAAATATGAACCATGAATGCACTGTACGTTGTTGTTGATTTGGGTAAAAGCATCTGCCAAATAAATGTAATGTAATTACATTAGAACAATAGTTCCCCTCGAAATAAAACATTCTGTCATTTATTCTGTGTTCTTTAATAATAACAGAATTTTCATGTGAAATAAAAGTAAAGACATGTAAAGTATTACACACACACACACACACATTTTAGTGGTGTCAATTGAAAAAAAGTAACTAATCACATTTTTCTGTAATTAATCTTGATTAATTGCATATTAACATGATATATTTATATTGTCATAATTTTACGTTGAATCTCCAAATTAATGTAGAAACAACATAAAGATGGTATATTTTAAATGTGTTTAATGGCATCTTTTTACTGAGTGACTATTAATGAAGACCAGTGTCATTGATGCCAATACTTCTGCTGATTTTTGCCAATGGTTATAGCAATTCAACATTACAGTATAATTGAAAGCCATTATATTTAACATTTAAAAGGCTTTGACAAATACAACAACTTTAATTTAAGTGAACTTAAAATCTTAAACTATAAATTGAATATAGATTAATCTTTATTCAAGCTACAAAAGTTTCCATATAAATAATTTTACATTATTTATTTCATTTTTCAAATATATATAGTATATACAGTAATAGATATATAGATTATAATATGATATATAGATTATTATGTTTTTGACAATTCTGTAAATCAGGTTGTGTTTATTTGATTAAAAATACAGTAAAAATTGTGAAATTTATTTGCAATTTAAAATAACTGTTTTCTGTGTGAATATATTATAAAATGAAAGTATCCTGTGATGCAAATCTGAATTTTCAGCATCATTACTCCAGTCTTCAGTGTCACATGATCTTCAGAAATCAGTATAATATGCTGATTTGCTGCTCAATAAACATTTCTTAGTGTTATCAGTTTTGAAAACAGTTGTGCTGCTTCATTTTTTGTGGAAACTGTTTGAACTGTATTGTATATAAGACATTTGTGTTATATTGATGTTGTTATATTGAATGTGTTTTTAGGGAGTTTAATCAGGCCTGTATTCCAGACGACAAACAAAGACTCCCTTCCGCTGCTAACAATATTGTGTTGTTTGAGCCAATGCTAACAGCTCATTTGTTTTCTTTTGTGTTTTAACAGCAAACTCATCTCATCCTACGCAGAGGAAGGACAGAGACCGCTTTAGCCGTCCAAAAACAGCTGAGAAACAGAAATGCTAATGAATCAGTCAGCTTCTAGTGCAAGCCAGCGCTCCAGACGTCTCCATTTCTATATCAGCAGGAAGCTAAATAAACCAGCGCTAAAGCAGCGTTCTGGAGGAAGCTGTTCATCTGCACTTAACAGTGCAGCAAATGACCGCAGCAAAACTGACTGATCTTCACAGGCCTTAATAATCAACAGGAATCATTAGATAACTTCTCTCAAGTAACGACAATTGTTGGATGCTGCTGCTGTAGGTCCAAAACATATTCTACAATAGTAGCACTAGTATTTAGTTGTCTGCTTTAAATGTTTTGATTCTGGAAAAACATCCTATAACAGTAAGTCATTATAGAAAAATAGAAAATTAGCGCAATGCAGAAATATTGTGTGTCTGTGTGTGTTTGTTTATATACAGTGGGTACGGAAAGTATTCAGAGCCCCTTAAATTTTTCACTCTTTGTTAAATTGCAGCCATTTGCTAAAATAATTTAAAAAAAATTTTTCCCTCATTAATGTACACACAGAACACCATATTGACAGAAAAACACAGAATTGTTGACATTTTTGCAGATTTATTAAAAAAGAAAAACTGAAATATCACATGGTCCTAAGTATTCAGACCCTTTGCTCAGTATTTAGTAGAAGCACCCTTTTGATCTAATACAGCCATGAGTCTTTTAGGGAAAGATGCAACAAGTTTTTCACACCTGGATTTGGGGATCCTCTGCCATTCCTCCTTGCAGATCTCCTCTAGTTCTGTCAGGTTGGATGGTAAACGTTGGTGGACAGCCATTTTTCGGTCTCTCCAGAGATGCTCAATTGGGGTTTAAGTCAGGGCTCTGGCTGGGCCATTCAAGAACAGTCACAGAGTTGTTGTGAAGCCACTCCTTCGTTATTTTAGCTGTGTGCTTAGGGTCATTGTCTTGTTGGAAGGTAAACCTTCGGCCCAGCCTGAGGTCCTGAGCACTCTGGAGAAGGTTTTCGTCCAGGATATCCCTGTACTTGGCCACATTCATCTTTCCCTCGATTGCAACCATTCGTCCTGTCCCTGCAGCTGAAAAACAACCCCCACAGCATGATGCTTGCACCACCATGCTTCACTGTTGGGACTGTATTGGACAGGTGATGAGCAGTGCCTGGTTTTCTACACATACCGCCCCCCCCACCCTTAGAATTAAGGCCAAAAAGTTCTATCTTGGTCTCAGACCAGAGAATCTTATTTCTCACCATCTTGGAGTCCTCAGGTGTTTTTAGCAAAAACCATGAGGAGCTTTCATGTGTATTGCACTGAGGAGAGGCTTCCGTCGGGTCACTCTGCCATAAAGCCCGACTGGTGGAGGGCTGCAGTGATGTTTGACTTTCTACAACTTTCTCCCATCTTCCGACCGCATCTCTGGAGCTCAGCCACAGTGATCTATCATTAGTGGTCATCAAGGCTCTTCTCCCCCGATAGCTCAAATTGGCCGGACGGCCAGCTCTAGGAAGGGTTCTGGTCGTCCCAACGTCTTCCATTTACGGATTATGGAGGCCACTGTGCTCTTAGGAACCTTAAAAATGTTTTTGTAACCTGGCCGATCTTGTGCCTTGCCACAATTCTGTCTCTGAGCTCTTCAGGAAGTTCCTTTGACCTCATGATTCTCATTTGCTCTGACATGCACTGTGAGCTGTAAGGTCTTATATAGACAGGTGTGTGGCTTTCCTAATCAAGTCCAATCAGTATAATCAACCACAGCCGGACTCAAATGAAGGTGTAGAACCATCTCAAGGATGATAAGAAGGAATGGACAGCACCTGAGTTAAATATATGAGTGTTACAGCAAAGTGTCTGAATACTTAGGACCATGGGATATTTCAGTTTTTCTTTTTTAATAAAAAATGTCAACAATTCTGTGTTTTTCTGTCAATATGGGGTGATGTGTGTAAATTAATGAGGAAAAAAAATAAACTTAAATGATTTTAGCAAATGGCTGCAATATAACAAAGAGTGAAAAATTTAAGGGGGTCTGAATACTTTCCGTACCCACTGTATGTGACCCTGGAGCACAAAAACAGTCATAAGGGTCATTTTTTTTTTAATATAGATTTATACACCATCTCAAAGCTGAATAAATAATCTTTCCATTGATGTATGGTTTGACAATATTTGGCCGAGATACAACTAGTTGAAAATCTGGAATCTGAGGGTACAAAAAAAAAAAAAATCGAAATATTGAGAAAAACGCCTTTAAAGTTGTCCAAATGAAGTTCTTAGCAATGCATATTACTAATAAAAAATTAAGCTTTGATATATTTACGGTAGGAAATTTACAAAATATCTTCATGACACATGATCTTTACTGGAGATTTTACATGTATTTTTTCTTATGGTTGATATTTTTGTCTTGGTCATTCATTCTTACACAGATCCTGCTGCATCAGTGAATATATCCATGTTTCCCACAATCCTCTGGTCTTCAGCATCTCTAAATGGCACAGGTGATTTCTTTAAACATGACAGATCTGAATCTTCACCTCCCACTGTCTGTCTGTGCACATGATTTATTCTCATTCTCTGTTGAGGTGCTCTCGTATCAGCCGTGACCCGCTGTACTGTAGTCTGGTACTGAGATGCAGTGTGTTTGCCGAGGGCCACTGGGCCAGCAGCGCATGAAATACACAATCACTCTCAGTTAATAGCAAGGAAAAAACAAAGCACAAATAGAAGTGACCATAGCAAAGAAAAGTCAAATGGCTTTAATACCTCACTTGTTTCTCCTAGACAACAATGAGATTAAAAGCTAATGGAGACTTATGCACAAACCTCCTATTCTCAGATGTTTCTCCCAATAATATCACATACGTCTCCTCTAGGGTAGTAAGGAAGGCCGGTCTATCAATATGTTGTGGTCGCAAAACAGAGGAAGATTCAGGAGAGGTAAACACTCACACGGATTCTAAGTTGGTCAAATCACAACAAAGCAGCTGCATTGCAGTATATTTGGCATTATTAAAATAGTAAAAAGGAATATAAACTAATTTATGTCCAATACTGAAGAAATATGTTTGAGTTATACAAAATGTAGATGCATATGCATACAGTGGGGCAAAAAAGTATTTAATCAGCCACCAATTGTGCAAGTTCTCCCACTTAAAAAGATGAGAGAGGCCTGTAATTTTCATCATAGGTATACCTCAACTATGAAAAAAAAATCCAGAAAATCACATTTGTAGGATTTTTAAAGAATTAATTGGTAAATTCCTCGGTAAAATAAGTATTTGGTCAACTACAAACAAGCAAGATTTCTGGCTCTAACAGACCTGTAACTTCTTCTTTAAGAAACTCCTCTGTCCTTCACTCGTTACCTGTATTAATGTCATCTGTTTGAACTCATTATCAGTATAAAAAACACCTGTCCACAACCTCAAACAGTCAAACTCCAAACTCCACCATGGCCAAGACAAAAGAGCTGTCAAAGGACACCAGAAACAAAATTGTAGACCTGCACCAGGCTGGGAAGACTGAATCTGCAATAGGTAAGCAGCTTGGTGTGAAGAAATCAACTGTGGGAGCAATTATTAGAAAATGGAAGACATACAAGACCACTGATAATCTCCCTCGATCTGGGGCTCCACGAAAGATCTCACCCCGTGGGGTCAAAATAATCACAAGAACTGTGAGCAAAAATCACAGAACCACACAGGGGGACATCTGTGCACCGAAGTAGGACACGGCAGAGGAGGCTGGTGAACGCCAGCCACAAAGATAACACAAGGCTCCGGACTCCCGAGTGAAACAGAAGGCGCGCCGCGGACGACGGGCGGAGCCTACAAATCCTATGCAAAGTGCCAGAGGGCGTGAGTCCGCCCGGTGAAGCCAGTACATGTTCAGGCCCGTCTGAAGTTTGCTAGAGATCATTTGGATTATCCAGAAGAGGATTGGGAGAATGTATTATGGTCAGATGAAACCAAAATAGAAGTTTTTGGTAAAAACTCAACTTGTAGTGTTTGGAGGAGAAATAAGGGGGGGCCTTTTTTTTTTGGTGAGTTGCATCCAGGAACACCATACCTACGGGAAGCTGGGGAGTGGAATCAGGGCTTTGGGGCTGTTTTTGCAAAGGACAGGACGACTGATCGTGGTAAACGAAAAGAGAAAGATCTTAGAGGTATGTTGAAAATTCCGTGTTGCCCCAGCGGGACAGCCACAAAAACATTACTGCTCTGAAGGAATGAATGGGGAAAATGGGCCCAACAATACCGCAACAGGTGTGAAAACCTTGTGAAGACTTACAGAAAACGTTTGACCTATGTCATTGCCAACAAAGGGTATATAAACAAAGTATTGAGATGAAATTTTGTTATTGACAAAATACTTATTTTCCACCATAATTTGCAAATAAATCTTTAAAAATCCTACAATGTGATTTACTGTGATTCTCATTTTGTCTCTCATAGTTGAGATACCTATGATGAAAATTACAGGCCTATCTCATCTTTTTAAGTGGGAGAACTTGCACAATTTGGTGGCTGACTAAATACTTTTTTTTTGTATTCCCTCACCTGTAACGTATATGTTATATTGATTGTTTTTATTTATAATTTATTTTTAAAATATTTCCAAATTAAAATCTTCCAACGTCTTTTTGCTAGAGAATATTTATACACACGTAGACTAACTTATGTGTAAAATTATTATTGTACATATACTCAATTATTTGCTTAATAAAATCACTTCATAAAATTATATAATTTGATTATTCATAATTACAAATAGGTTATAAACATTCTAAAGGACAATTTATAAAGTAAAAAAAAAAACTAGATTTTTATTGTAAGTATTTTGAATATGTTTTAGCTATACTCAGCTTGCAAACAATAATTTGGACTTTTGCCATTCCGTATTAAATTATAAACTCTGTATATATCCACGCGCTATTAATTTTAAGATATTTGTCTCTAACAAAGAATAATCTTGGGAGAAACATCGGAGATATAGTTTGTAAATCACACAGCGTTGCTTTTGCATGTTTTGCTATTTGGAAAGAAATACCAGGAAGCATTGCAACAAGCTCACTGAAAAAGTGCATTTAAGAAAAATATTGTTTTAATTGAAAAAACAAAACAGATTTTGACTTCTGATTGTATTACTGACTGTATTTATTTGTTTTGAGTATTGCATCATAAGCTTGTCATGCTTTCATCAGACTCTACTGACAGTATGGCAGCTCACCAGGTTCAAGCGTTAATCAACATGTTGATTTGATCGAAAGATAAATAATCATTGTACAGTGACTCATCTAAAACCCATCATATCTGTTACCTCAGTTTGCCATTATTCACTAACTAGCTCATCTACTTTGGCCCAGTGTCATGAGAAGAAACTGAAGCGCTTTGAGTCGTGAGGTACAGTACGACACTAATCCAGATTTAATTGTGTTATGCTGTTTGATTACCTACAGCCACGCTGCTATTTCTGCCCGCTCTGAGCATTTGGAGGGAAGCCCAATATGAGTAATCATCTAGAGCTGTAGAGATGATGTGATGCTGAGACACGGCAAGAATTGACTAATAATCCGCCTGGCAGGATTCAGAGCCGCGTGAAACACGAAACGCTGCCAGATATGTTGGGTATGAAGGAGTCCTCATGTAATCATCATGCAGGTACAGTACAGAGATTTGACCTCCTTCAACAACTTTCTTCAAGATGTCAATCTCAAGAAACAGTTCACCCAAAGAATCTTTGGCATTAAGAAGTCTTTTATGTAATTGTGGACAGTGGATACATGCTGCAAATGAGATTTCGTAACATGAAATTCTCATTTAAAGTCATCTTAAATAGTTTGTGTAACAGAACCATATCTAAATTCAGTAAAGCCCCCCAAAAATAGATGTCTTTCAGTTTTCAGCATGCTAAATGTAGGATTTATTATTTAAAAAGAACATATATGGTGTATGCAAAAAAGAGGCTAGTCACAATACTTTTACACACACACACACACACACACACCACTTTTGTCTTTGGGTTCAGAAGAGTGAAAAGACCACTGAATCTGAAAACTAATCGTTATATATATATATAGATATCTATATCGATAATATACTGTATAGATACTGTTAAATTACTTAGATAATAATATATATATATATATCCACCTATTTGTCAATCTTTTGAAAAATATTGTCCAAAACAATATTATGCCTTTTAAACAAAAAAAAAATTAAAAATACATCTAAAATTAAAATGTAAAAATTAAGTTTTAAATTAAAAATTTTATTCTTTTTATATATTTTCAAACCATATTGGGTTGGTTAATTTAAAACAATTATATAAAAATATAAGATCTACATATTAAGAAATAAAGAGACATCTAAAAATGTATAAGTAAAAACAAAATTAAATTTATATAAAATATATAATTAAAAATCAAAAACAAAACAAAACAAATCATACTTGAAATAAAATAAACATTAACTGAAATGAAATTTTAAACATGTAAAAAAATATTTTATTTTAGCTCACTAATCTAAGAATTAATCTTAATAAGAACATAAAAATAATACAAAACTCAGAAACAAAATTTTCCAATGTTGACAAATGAAAACAGAAAACTTCCAAAAAAGTGAATTCCAACTATTAAATAAGATCTATCAATGACCGAAACATAACACACATACACACAAACATCATCAAACACACACATTGCAAGGGGGACAAAGTACACAACTATATTACTAGAGTTGCTAAAGGTTTTATTTTATTGCTATATGTTTATACTACATGTTTCTATGAAAGGACAGATTACTGATGGTCAAAAATTACTTCCATTACAATGTGAAGTTGTTAATGGACAGATTTTTTAAATTAAGTAAAGTACAGAAGTTACTTTGCTTGTTTCTTTATTGTTGTAGTAGTACTTGCAATACCTTAATGCCTTCTGGAGCAGCATTACAATACATTCACCTACGAATACACTGGAATAGCTTCGAAGTATTTTGGAATAAAGGCTTTTAGAATGTTAAAACATATAGAAAATCAAAAAGTGAGTTGACCCAACAAAAAAAAATAATAATAATATTAATTTAAAAAATATACCCCACCCCCACAAAAGCAGCATGGTAGTGATCGCACACATCTACATGTCCCCATTCATCCACATTTGAACTGAGTGGACAGTCAAATCCTGTAAATACAGAATGATAAGGAAGAAAAAAAAATCAAACCTGCATTAAAACCCAGCAACAACTGTAGCTGTACAACTTTACAACAGCAACACTGCCTTAACAAAAAAGCAAAACAAAAATGCTCTCTAAATCGCTCTCACGGTACTTTGGGGGGGGGGGGGGGGGGGGGAAACACAAACAGAAACGTCCCTCACTGCGCGGCTGCTTCAGTCAAACACCTACGGGTTGTAGTAGATGCACAGCAGTTCTTCTGTGGTTTATAGGTAACCCTATTTCAGTCAACTGAGTCAGTGCTTCAAAAATGCTTGCGAAATCACTCACTAAAGGTGATTACTGATAGACTGTCTAAAGAAAGAATTAAAAAAAAATAAAGGTCAAGTTTTTAGAGAAGGAAAACAAATCCCACCCACTGACTTCAAAGGCGCTACAAAGAGGACTTTCTACTCGAGGGACCTGATAGAAATGTAGAGTGAAAAGATACGATCGTTTGCTTTCAAATGTAGTGGAAGTTAAAGTCATAAGTTTCCAGAAAATAATAACACTCAAGTAAAGTACAGATACTTAAAAAGTGTTCTTAAGTAATCAAGTAAATGTACTTTGTTACTGTCCGCCTCTGCGTACAGTATAGTGTTAGTTTAGCTCTTCAGGGGTTTTGTTCTTCCCTCCTTCCAGCTCTTTTGTAATCAGAGATGATTGCACCTGCCAGTCACACGTATCAGCCCCCTTACATTACGATATCCAGATCATCTCCACCAAACAGCACAGAGTCGTGCGTGGCGACTACAGTCATTACGAACCTACAGTTCCATGAGCCGTATCACAAACCCACATCACACTCTTAAAAATAAAGGTGCTTCAAAAGGTTCTTCAAGCGATGCCATAGAAGAACCATTTTTGGTTCCACAAAGAACCATTCAGTCAAAGGTTCTTTAAAGAACCATCTCTTTCTTACCTTTTTGTAATCTCAAGAACCTTTTTTCACCACTAAGAACCTTTTGTGAAACAGAAAGGTTCTTCAGATGTTAAAGATTCTTTATGGAACCATTTAGACAAAAAGGTTCTTCTATGGCATCGTGAAGCACCTTTATTTTTAAGAGTGCACGCTGCTATTGTTCCTGGAGAAATCCGCTTTCAGCGTCGCTCCGATGCCAAGACGTGCGTCTGAGCTTCAGCTGAAGCGTTTGTGCTGTAGTTCATTCATCAGTGTCAGAAATCCACCGAGGACCAACACGGATCCAAATAAATTCCATACATCTCGCGATTCACCAACAAGCTTGTTTATTTGTGGCTAAACAAATCGCAGAATGACAGTCCTTTGTGACATGAATTGCTGCTTAAAACCAGTTACACGTGTTGTTGTGTTTATATGGGAATGACAGGAACCACACAAAGTCAGTGGAAGACCTAGATAGCATTTTTAGTTCACTCTGTTATTGTGCTGTTCTAAACCCATATGACTTTTGCTTTCAAAAGGCATTCTTTTTTTCCCTGTGGATTTTGTCTTACAGTGTGGAATCTTACAGAATATTTATGACTGTTAAACACCATGCAAGTGTCACAGGTGGTTTAGTGCATGTCTACTGTTTTTAGTGTAAATTGTTTTTATATATTCATTGATGTGTAAATAGTGCATTTATTATTTACTGCAATGCATATATTACGTAACTGAATTTTTCTGCTAAATGGTTGGCGCTGTAGTAAAAGGAATCACATTTCATTTTTGTTCATTGCTCTTCCATGTATATAAAAAATTATAAAATATACAGTAGTATAAAATTTTTTTTAAAAACTTAAAATAAAAACAATCTTGATTGTCTTTGATATCTATCTGCTACGGACTAAAAATATAAAGTTAATTGCAACTTTTTAATCTAACAATTTTAAGTGCACATCTCACAATTCATACTTTATTTCTCTTTTTCAGAATTGTGAGATGTAAACACAACTCCTAGGACAAAAAAAAAGATGTAAATTTAAAATTCTGAGAAAAGTCAGATTTGCGAGACGTAAACTCAGGATTCCAAGGAAAAAATAGATCGGAGTTGAGATAAAACAAGGGAAAAGCCTGAATTGTGTGATATAAACTCACAAATGTGAGAAAAAAGCTTGAATTGGAGTATAAACAACTACCGTGTTATTAATGGAGAAAATAACGCTTCCACCGGTAGCCCATAATCCTGTGCTCGTCACTGAATAACTGGGAGTAAAGCAGCAGGTATAAATGTAAAAAATGAAATATTGGTTAAGTAATAAGCAGGATAAGTTCAAAACAAACCCCTTCAGTGTGATCAGGACACCAGCACAAAAAAGAAAAAGCTGAGAACTTGATTGCAGTTGCCGTTCCTAGTCCAGCTGAAACACTTCAGGGGCCAGTTGCATAAACTGCTTAGACTAGTCTTAAAGAGTTAGCCATCTAATTTGTTTTCTTCTAGTCTGGTCATAACTACGTAAAGTCAGTTACAAAAATGCCCAATTTTAATCAGAAAAGTGAGACTGATTATCTCTTGGCTGCTATTTGGTCAAACTAGTGATTAAGACACAGTCTTAACATAGTGGCTATGTTTATGCAACTGGCCCCAGGTCAGTATTCCCCATTGAGCCTCTTCTGGAGCCGGACCGGCTCTCGGATTGATCGGGACACTCACTATATCAAGCGATCAGAATGAGCCCGCCGCATCTCTCCTGTTTGTGTTCCAATGTTCTCATCAGCAGATTGCTGTGACACTGCGCTGCTCAGTCGTTACAGTAAGACAGCGAGAGCGAGTGTGTTTCCACTCTAATGAGGAGGACACGGGCCGAATAAACACCACTGTTGCATAAATGATTTCTCGTAAAGCTCGGCGGTCAGGGGACTTCAGCTGTCTGAAACCTAATGAAAAAGCAGAATGCAAACACTTGAATTCAAACAAAGTTCATCTCTCGTGGACACGAGGTAAATGGTGAAGTACGATTAACTCCAGCACAGCAGAGAGAGAAGATCTGATGAGATGTGTAAGATCGGTCGAGTTTGTCAGGACACTTTCATGCACGCACTGAGATCATATGAACACATTTTGGATTGGATCTGATGTGAAGAGACACCAACCACCAGAGAGACACAAAATGTTTAAACATTCTTGTTTGAGTCCTTAATATTTGTATATCTCTTTGAGATCTTGCCAAACAAAGAAATAAAGAAATACACATTTTAAACAGGGAACAATTCAAGAAGTTCAAATCAGGATGAAAGTTCATATCAGGTTTCTCGATGAAAGGAAGGCATTACCATATGATGATAAAAAGACACTAACATTTATTATATATCTATTACTTAATTATAAAAAATAACAAATACACAATCTGATTCTAGAATGAATATGATTTTAAATAATATCTATTTTGTTTTTATCATACAAAAAATAATAAAAACAATTGAATATAATATAAAAAACGACCGGTAATACAAATATATAAATATATCAGATAGCGATATTTAATATTATTAATTATATAAGCTAATTGTTTGTATTATCTGTATTAGTAATTTATATTATTTTTTATACACAACTAACATTATTCCTTAATATTACCGCTTTTTATATATTATATATATATAACATCAAATAGTCATATCATGTATATACATGATCAACAATATACTACATAACACAAATAACATTTAATTCAAATAATACACAATCTTTTTAGCCATCACTGAATATCACTACATACCATATGGAGTCTATTTTTTTAAAAATTTGTATTAATTTATATAAAATTATAAAAAAATTAATATATCTATATCTATATATATATTATATATATATATAATTATATATATATATAATTATATATATATATAATTATATATATATATAATTATATATATATATAATTATATATATATATAATTATATATATATATCTGTAATTTTTTATATGGAAAATGGTTTTCCTGCTTTTCTATTTCTCATTATTATAACCACCAGTAAGAGAAACAGCATTTCCATGTTTTATTTCTGGTTTTAAAGGAGTAAGGAATGGATGTAAACGTCAGAAAAAGATTCCTAAAGTTGAAGTTGTAAATTTTCCAATTGGTTCCATTATATTTGACACAAATGTAACTGGACCACAAAACCCGTCATAAGGGTCCATTTTTCAAAAATTGAGATGTAATCCATCATCTCCGTTTTGGAGCTTGTCTCTTGATTTATGTTTGTTTATGATCAGGACAACTATTTGAAAACCTGGAATCTGAGGTTGCAAAAAAATCTAAATACTGAAAAAAAATCGCCTTTAAAGTTGTCCAAATAAAGTCCTTAGCAATGCATATTACTCATCAAAAATTACATTTTGATATATTTACGGTAGGACATTTACAAAATATCTAAGTGGAACATGATCTTAACTTCCTAATGATTTTTTGGCATAAAAGACAAATCGATAATTTTTGACCCATACAATGTATTGTTGCTATTGCTACAAATATACCCCAGAGACATAAGACTGATTTTGTGCTCCAGGGTCACAAATATGAAATGCTGCTGAGCAATACTTTTGTTCTCTGAGCATCTGTGCAATGAAAAACAGTCTGACACAGAAAGAAACAAAAACTTCACTTTTATATATATATATAGATATATTATCTATATCTATATATATATATACATGTTATAGATATAGTAAAACTGAACTTCTGAATGAAATGTAAACCTGATAACATTCTTCATTTCTTTAGTCTGTAATGCAGAGCATGTGTGTGGTTATTTCTCACCTGATGGTACAGTGAACACACAGTGATATCAGATCTATCTTCATCACATCTGACTGTAATGTATATGTGATGCTTTTATGATTTTGCATTGAGAAAACTCATGTGCTCAATGACGATTCCTAATGAAACCAGAGACGTGCTGAGAGTGTTTAACCCTGTTAACACACGACTACAAATCCAGCCAAATCAACAAGACTGTCAGCATAAGAAAGGCACTTGGAATAAAATCTGTTATGAATTTGATGCAGCTTAAGAAAAAAAAATCATGTAGAGAAAATTCCAACTATCCAAACTATGACTTCAGTGTGAAAAAAACACTGTCCTGGTTCGAAACAACTATTTGCATTAGACTAGTTGTGAGGTCAGTTTATGTTTGACCAACTAGACTTTACATTTTCAACACGCAACGTACACAATTTATCATGTAAACCTAACTCATATACTTTGTGTAGCAGAAACATAACTCAGCTGAGTAAACTACATTATAATTAGATGTAAAAGTAATGTGTTTGAGCTCAAAAAGGTCACCTCAGATGATAATGAAATTCATACTGATGTTAATAAGTAAATCTCTGCACTCATTCTCTCAATCTGTTTGGGAAATCAGAACATGCACAGCTTAAACAGACACATGCTGCTTATGAACTGACAAACAATTCACAGAAAACGCACTGCAAAAAAATATCCAAACAGATCTTAAGTCTTGTTTTCTGATTTATCAATCAATATTAATTGAGTTTATGTGTACAGTGATTTAAAAAAAAATCTGCCAATGATAAACTCGTTTTCTCATAAACTCATACAAATATCTAATGCTTTCCTGCAAAAATATCCAAACATCCTTAAATCAAGATTTACTTAGAATGTAAAAAGATGTAAGATGAGAAGTCGTGCTTTCTGAATAATTTAACAAAAATTGAGTTTATACATAAAATGAGAACAAAAAAATGGGATCAGGAAAAACCTGCTTAACCTTTGAATTAAGTTTTTTTTTATTGATCATATTTCACTTTGCATGTCAAATAAATGTACAAATATCTAAACATTCCTGAATCAAGACACATTTACTTAAGCTGCAAAATGACATGAAATAAAAAAAGTCTTGTTTTCTGAGAAATGTATCAATTAAGTGAATTTAAGCTTAAAAAACAAGAAAATATAATTGTAAAGATGAATAATAAAAGTTTTTCCTTTGAATTAAGTTGATATTCTGACTCCACTGGCAGGTATTATTTTTCTTATATGAAGCCTAAGCTTCATTTTATTACAAAACTTTGCTTTAAGTAAATCTTGATTTGAGAATGTTTCGATATCTGTACTGGAAAACCAGGCAAAATACACAGGAAGAGCATCGCTTTTTGCAGTGTGTACAGAATTAAGATTCATTAACACCTAAATGTTCTTCTGGTCATTGAAATCATATCACGGTGTGCGAGGAACTCACTGCAGGCCAGACTCGACTCTTATCTTCTACACGAGCACCACAGAATGACACTCACTTCAGGACGTCTTCACAGCTGCGGGAGGTCCTGCGGGCGTCGGGAGTCTCGGGACAGATGGGTGGTGAGGAGGAGGCAGGAGCAGCAGGCTGCCATCTGGACTCGACCTGTAACTGAAGCACTACTGAGAGGCCGTTCAGAAAGCATCAGTTCAGATAGAGGAGGGAGTCTGGCACTCCAGACACAATCACAAATCACGAAAGCCACACACTTCACATGATGCTCCCTCCAGAAGACAGCAGCATGAAGGGCCTCAGAAGCTCTTCTGCAAGAAAGACGGCAGATTGTCCCGCATAGAGCCATGCATATTCCCACATCTTTAATGACTTTTGTTTTAGTTTTTATTTTACTATTTGTATCTCAGAAACCTTAATGGAGTTCTCCTTTAAACGTATCAACTTTATCTCAGATGCTTCTTGAAAAATGTAATTGGAAATAAATAAAAATGAATGTGAGCATCTCAAATCATGTGTTTTTGAGAATATGAGTTCATATTGAGATGTTCTGAACTTACAGGACATTTGTAGTGCTCTGATGCTGCTCTTTCATGTGTTAAGAAACCAAATGCAGTTCTCTACATTCATATGCATTTTAATTCAGATGTTTCTAGAAAACTTTCATGGGAAAATGTAAAAAAATAAATAAATAGAGCAATAAAGTTAATGTAAACAGATTAATTGAGGTTGAAAGAATTGATTTTCTGAACTTCAAGGACTTACAAGTTATTTATTTAATTTTAAGTATATTTACTGAAACTTATTTTATTCCAGCCAAGGCTGCGTTTCTCATTTTCATTTAGTTTAACTTGATGCACTATAATAAATAAACCAGAAAAAAATATTTTGACAAAAAGTAAAACTAATAAAAAGGACAAAAACACAATAGTACTAAAACTTTAAAAATGAAAAAGATGAATAAAAACTATATTATGTAGTATCTCAATGATACTGAAATGACACTGCATTGTAAAACATTATTTTTCTTAGTTGGAAATAAAAGATTATTGATGTTTTTACAAGAAAATACTATTTCAGTCTTCAAAATGTCATGTTTAATTCATTGTTACTTACTATTTCTTTGTCATTAATTGTGAAATTTACTAGCAACTTCTGAGTGAAAATAGTTTTTCAGTGAGTCTCAGATATTTCTCCTAAAATTCCTAAAGAGAAAGAAAAATAGACTTTTGCTGAAAATATAGACTTTAAATTGATGCCTTAAAGAGCTATTTGCACTTTATTTAATCCATAAAAATAAGTTTTGTTGGTATAAATTCGTGCATTTAGGTTCATTCAGTGATGTTAAATCATATTTTGACTTGAACAAAGTTAGTTATCTCAGGTTACCATTTTCAGTGCTGGAGAAAAAGTTGAGATATTAAAAAGATCTTTTTGTTATTTTTTCCATATGGTGCATGCAATCATTGAGGATATCCCAGAGATGGGTATTTGAGGTTTCATCAATGGAAAACAGAATGGCAGATTATACTTCCACAGATCATCATTTGGATGGCATGCAATAGATCAATCATGAAACAGTGCGATTCAGGAGATTTCTGGAGATCATAAACCAAATCTGGACGCCAAAGCCTAAACTCAGCCACTTCAGTCATTGTTTAAACTCCTGCAGCTCAGCAAAATGACCCCCGTCAGAAGAGCCTCCAGCAGTTTGAGATCCCATCTGCCGCACTGGCACAGACACCAGACGCAGATTAAACATCTTCATTAAGCGAGACTCTCAGAGATCCGCCTCATGTCTGCTTCTGTGGCCGTGTTGTGAAAGCCCAGCCGGTTTGGCAGCCAGAATTTGCCTGAAACTGTGCCAAAAAGCTCCAGAGAAGCAGCAGAGGCCATCAGTACAGATAATGAAGACAAAACACACAGACGCTCGGGTTTAGCTTCAGCACACACACGCATACGACCACAACCTCCTGCCAAGAGAGAAGAACCGCCCTCTAATATGAGCTCTGATGCAAATTACCCACAAAAAATGTACTCTTTTTGCCAGATTCTGATTGGCTTCATGAAATTTCTATGAATTAGAGTTTTCAAGTTTTATCACCTTCTGAGCTGCTACAGTGAGCAACAACGAGAAGAATTTGCATTTGGTCTAGAGTGATTTTACTCCGCATGGAAGCACACCAAAGCAGACTTTTTAATGCTGCACATGCAGAACTGGCAGGAAACGATGCATCACGCGTGCAAATGTGGATTATTGATTCACATGCTCAGCGGACCGAAGATGTGCTCTGACTGACACTGCAGGAGTGTTTGACAGTGCAACCGTTTTCCTGGTTTCATGGGCTTTGTCAACTGATGACTAACTAATTAAATAAGAAAAATGTCAAATTAAGATAAATAGTTTAAAATAAAAACTAACAAAATAAAACTCTGTATTTAATGTATTAATTTAATAACTTAAATCAGAAAAAGTAAAAAAATAAAATACAATTAATAAATTACTTTTTTGACAATCCAATTGTTGTTCTGTAATTAAGGGTTTTATGGGGTTCGTGAATAAGTGAAAAGCTGATAATTAAATCAGAAAAAGTCCAATTAAAATAAATGACTAATTTTAAAATGAAAACAAACTAAAACAGTTACTAAAAAATAAAAATATTGAATTTACTGAACTTATTAATATTTCAATAATTACATCAGAAAAAAAGTCAATTAAAATATAATAGTAATTTTGGAAAGAAAACAAAATGAACAAAAAACCTACTAAAAGATCCATATTTAAATGATTGAGTTATTTTTTAAAAATTAATAAAAAGTCCAAATTAAAATAAATCATTTAAACTGAAAAGCAAATAAACAACTACTAAATAAAAGTGACAATTATATTTTGACAGTCCGATGCTTTCTCTAATGGGGTTTCATGGGGTTGTGAATTGAGAAAAAGTCAAAAATAAGATAATCAGAAACATAATTAACTAATAACTTTAATGTAAAGTTAAAACAACAAATTAAAACTAACAAAAGATTAATTTAAGATCGAGTTAATGTAATATTTTAATAATAAAAAAAAAGTCATATTAAATAATAATTGATTCAAAAATCTATCAAAATAAAAACAATTGGTTAATTATATAATATTTATATATTTTTTTTTTGACGTCCAACCGCTGCCTGCTAATGCAGGTTTCATGAGGTTTGTAGGTTGATGAAAAGCTAATAATGAATTAAATCAGAATGCTACACATGCAGAAAAAAAGTCTAATTAAAATACATACTTTAAAAGAAAATATTTTATTTGTTTACCAGCATGTCATGCAACCATTAACCGATATTAGAGAACCGTGAAAAATTACTGAAATATTACAATTCAAATCTCAGGGGGACTTCAAATAAATATTTTAGCTCAAAAGTTTTCAGCTGATAAAAAAAGTTTGGGAATCACTGCTGTACGACAAAGAAAAAAATTGTTTTATGTTTTTTATGTTTTAATGTTCCTGTGGCTCAGTGGTAGAGAATTGCGTTAGCAGCGCAAAAGGTTCTGGGTTCGATTCCCAGGGAACACCCATACTGGTAATAATTGTACAGCCTGAATGCACTGTAAATCGCTTTGGATAAAAGCGCCTACTAAATGCATAAATTATTATTAATGAATTAAATGATGTAAAAGTCAAATATTTACTGTGATACATTTTTTATTTCAGGATTTACTTGAATAATAGGAAGTTCAAAAGAACAGCATTTATTTGAAATATAAATCTTTTGTAACATTATAAATGTCTATACTCTCACTTTTGATCAATTTAATGTTTTTTTGCATAATAAAGGTATTAATATCTTTAACTTTTAAAAGCTAGTGTATTTCAGCACAGAAACGCCTAGAAAGAGAGCTGTTTAACTGTTTTGAGAGCGACTGCTAAAATAGCATCACTGTGATACAAACGCTGGCCTTTAATCAGAGTAGATGCTGTACTTCATTTGACATGAATGAAAGGGAGGTTGCGAACAATGAAAATATGTCTTTCCATAAACCTTTGATGAAAACATGGCTATCTAGGCCCTTAAGACATTGAACAGTGGCTCTGTCCCTCACAGCCTCGTTCTCATCCATGTCAAATAAACATGTCCAACCTGATTAAGGTCTGTACGTTAACATCAGCGCTGCTTTTAATAAACGCGGAAACTTGCGGTTGGGGAAATCTGCTGCATGAAAACCAGATGCTGTTGGAATCACAGTCTGCATTGATGACTATAGCTGCTGTCTGGAGATCCAGTGACTATATGAACACATGCCAACATGCATTGCATGCTTCTTACCCACAATCCTTTGCGGTGGAGTTGCGCACCACACCCGAACAGCTGCCGCTACCACAGGCTTTCCAGAGACAGGGAACTCATCAGGAAATATATGATCCTCATTCTGAAATAGAGCAACATGCAAAATGGATAATTCAGTCTCTGATCTGTAGTGACTGGTTTGGATCTCGGATTTGCATTTGCAATCTGCATTCCTCCACTTATTTTATAGCTTTCCTCTTGTCCTAATGAAGCAGACAGAGGTCATTAAAGTAGTAGTTTACCCAAAAATGAAAATTATACTCACCCCTCATGTCATCCAAGATGTAGATGAGTTTGTTTCTTCATCAGATTTGGAGAAATGTAGCATTGCATCACATTGCAGCAAGGCTGCTCTGCAGTGAATGGGTGCCAGTAAGAATGAGAGTTACAACCGTGAATAAACACATACACAAAATCCACACCACTCCAGTCCATCAGTTAATGTTTCTGAAGCAAAAAGCTGCGTGTTTGTAAGAATCAATCAAGACGTTTTTAACTTCAAGCCATCACTTCCGGCTAAAATATGTGTCCATAATCCAGTGAAAAAGTGATCTGGTCTGAATCAGGAGAGAAATCTGCACAGATCAAGCACCGTTTACAAGCCAAAACAGCTCTAAACAAAATACAAACCCGATTCCAAAAAAGTTGGGACACTGTACAAATTGTGAGTAAAAAAGGAATGGAATAATTTACAAATCTCATAAACTTATATTATATTCACAATAGAATATAGATAACATATCAAATGTTGAAAGTGAGACATTTTGAAATGTCATGCCAAATATTGGCTCATTTTGGATTTCATGAGAGCTACACATTCCAAAAAAGTTGGGACAGGTAGCAATAAGAGGCCGGAAAAGTTAAATGTACATATAAGGAACAGCTGGAGGACCAAATTGCAACTTATTAGGTCAATTGGCAAAATGATTGGGTATAAAAAGAGCCTCTCAGAGTGGCAGTGTCTCTCGGAAGTCAAGATGGGCAGAGGATCACCAAATCCACCAATGCTGCGGCGAAAAATAGTGGAAAGGAGTTTCTCAGAGAAAAATTGAAAAGAGTTTGAAGTTATCATCATCAACAGTGCATAATATCATCCAAAGATTAAGAGAATCTGGAACAATCTCTTTGCGTAAGGGTCAAGGCCGGAAAACCATACTGAATGCCCGTGATCTTGGGGCCCTTAGACGGCACTGCATCACAAACAGGAATGCTACTGTAATGGAAATCAAAACATGGGCTCAGGAATACTTCCAGAAAACATTGTCGGTGAACACAATCCACGTGCCATTCGCCGCTGCCGGCTAAAACTCAATAGGTCAAAAAAGAAGCCATATCTAAAAATGATCCAGAAGCGCAGACGTTTTCTCTTGGCCAAGGCTCATTTAAAATTGACTGTGGCAAAGTGGAAAACTGTTCTGTGGTCAGACGAATCCAAATTTGAAGTTATTTTTGGAAAAAGGGACGCCATGTCATCCGGACTAAAGAGGACAAAGACAACCCAAGTTGTTATCAGCGCTCAGTTCAGAAGCCTGCATCTCTGATGGTATGGGGTTGCATGAGTGCATGCGGCATGAGCAGCTTACACATCTGGAAAGGCACCAACAATGCTGAAAGGTATATCCAAGTTCAAGAACAACATATGCTCCCATCCAGACAACGTCTCTTTCAGGGAAGACCTTGCACTTTCCAACATGACAATGCCAGACCACCTGACTGCATCAATTACAACATCATGGATGCGTAGAAGGATCCGGGTACTGAAATAGCCAGCTTGCAGTCTAGATCTTTCACCCATAGAAAATATTTGGCACATCATAAAGAGGAAGATGCGATAAAGAAGACCTAAGACAGTTGAGCAATTAGAAGCCTGTATTAGACAAGAATGGGACAACATTCCTATTCCTAAACTTGAGCAACTTGTCAGTTTAAACATTTGATATGTCATCTATGTTGTATTCTGAATAAAATATTGAAATTTGCAAACTTCCACATCATGCATCTGTTTTTATTCACAATTTGTAGGTCCCAACTTTTTTGGAATCGGGTTTGTATGTGGTGGATTTGGATGTGAGAGACAACAGGAGATGGACTTTTTCCACTGGAGGTAGTGTTATTATATTATAAGCGTCTGTTCTGGGAGTTTGTAAGTTTGGCGATCGAGTCAATTCTGCCGATTGCTTTACGACAGCAACAAATGCACGTGTGCAGCTGTACACTGTAATTACGACACTGCAGGGGCTCCAAAGTCGCAAAAATACACAAACTACATCCATACAAACTATGTTGCTTTGGGAAACTTCCAAACTTGGTGGATTTGGATCACTCTGATATAATACACCCAAATATCAGTTACTCACCCTCATGTCGTCCTAAACCTGCATGACTTTCTTTTTTTCAGTGGAACACAAAAGAGGTTTAGCATAATGTTCAAAAACTGAAAGCATGTGAGCTGCAAAAGCTTTGTGTAAGTCATATAATATAAATTCTACAAATTTAAACTGTGCATGTTGTGATTGGTTTCAGACTGAGGCATGACGGCATGATGGTGATGGCGCCGACGCTGATGGCTGCCTCCGTGGCGTGCTCCGCAGTTGTTTTTATGTTTTTGTTAGTTTGTCCTGTCTTTAGTTATATCCCTGCAATCAGTTTCACCAGAGACGAATTGCTGGACATTCGGAAGTACACACCACCCGATATTTCACCGGTTTTCGACTATTCGGATATTGTGCTGGACATTGTTGTCGGGGGAGCTGTGGCGCTGATTAAGCGCTTCAGGACGCGCAGACGGGGGAAGCGAGCCGGCGCGCTCGTCAAGCTCAGACAGCGCGGATTCAGAACGCCGTTGCCTAGCATCCATCTGGCAAACCTCCGCTCTCTACCCAACAAAACAGATGAACTCCTTCTGCTCTCCCGGACAAATAAGGATTTTTCTAACTCTGCTGCTCTGTGTTTCACGGAAACCTGGCTGAAAGACGCCATTCCGGACAGCGCGTTGAGTCTGCCGGGCTTTCAGCTGTTCAGAGTGGATCGCGACGCAGAATCAACGGGGAAATCACGCGGCGGCGGGACATGCTTTTACATCAATGAGAGGGGGTGTACAGATGTAACTGTGTTAAAGAAGATGTGCTGTTCAGATCTAGAAGTGCTCTTCATTAACTGTAAGCCGTTCTATTCGCCGCGGGAGTTTTGCTCGTTCATTCTCGTCAGTGTCTACATCCCTCCGCAAGCACACGTGAGCTCAGCTTTACAGAAACTTGCTGATCAGATCACAGAGACAGAGCAACAACACCCGGACTCTGTTTTAATCATTCTCGGGGACTTTAATAAAGCCAATCTCTCCCGTGAACTGCCAAAATACAGACAGCACATCACATGTCCCACCAGAGACAGTAATATATTGGATCACTGTCACACCACAATAAAAAATGCACATCACTCTGTTCCACGGGCAGCTTTAAGACTCTCTGATCACTGTTTAGTTCATCTAAAACCGACCTACAGGCAGAAACTGAAATAATCTAAACCTGTATTAAGGACTGTAAAAAAAAATTGACTAATGAAGCAGAGCAGGATTTAAAAACTTGTTTTGACCTCACTGATTGGAGCATCTTTGAAGCTACTACCACCGATCTGGACGAGCTCACAGAGACTGTAACATCTTATATCAGTTTCTGTGAAGATATGTGCATTCCTACCAGGACTCATTTAACCTACAACAATGACAAACCATGGTTCACTGCAAAACTCAGACAGCTCCGTCAGGCCAAAGAAGATGCTTACAGGAAGGGGGATAATGTCTTGTATAAACAGGCTAAATAAACACTGGAAAAGGAGATCAGAGTGGCAAAAAGGAATTATTCAGAAAAAATAAGGATTAAATTCTCTTCCAGTGACTCGGCATCAGTGTGGAAAAGTCTAAAAGAAATCACCAATTACAAGACACCATCCCCCAGCACTGTGGAGAATCAACACCTGGCAGACGATCTGAACGAGTTCTACTGCAGGTTTGAAAAAACACCCCACACCCGCCCTGAACACCTCTCCACACAACCATTCACACCTCCAGCACACCTGCAATTCAGATCAGCGAAGATGAGGTGCGCCAGGGTCTTCCGGAAGCAGAAAAGGAAAAAGCACCAGGCCCAGATTGTGTTCCACCAGCCTGTCTGAAATCCTGTGCTGACCAGCTGGCCCACATCTTCACACAGATCTTCAACAGATCAATGGAGCTGTGCGAAGTCCCTTCATGCTCCAAACGCTCCACCATCATCCCCGTCCCAAAGGAACCCAAAATTACTGGACTTAATGACTACAGACCTGTGGCTCTAAGTCTGTGGTCATGAAGTCTTTTGAAAAACTGGTGCTGGCCCACCTGAAGGACATCACTGGACCCTTGCTGGATCCTCTTCAGTTTCCTCACAGAGCTAACAGGTCTGTGGATGATGCAGTAAACATGGGACTACATTACGTTCTGCAACAGATAGACAGACCAGGGACTTATGTGAGGATTCTGTTTGTGGACTTCAGTTCGGCCTTTAACACTATCATCCCAAAACTCCTCCTGCCCAAACTAACTCAGCTATCCGTGCCCACCTCCGTCTGTCAGTGAATCAACAGCTTCCTGACAGACAGGCAACAGCTATTGAGGCTGGGAAAATACACATCCAGCAACCGAACGATCAGCACTGGTGCTCCTCAGGGATGTGTTCTCTCTCCACTGCTCTTCTCCCTGTACAACAACGACTGCACCTCTAAAGACCCCTATGTCAAGCTCCTGAAGTTTGCAGATGACACCAAACTCATCTGCCTCATCAGGATGGTGACGAGTCTGCTACAGACAGGAGGTCGAGCAGCTGGCAGTCTGGTGCAGTCTCAACAACCTGGAACTCAACACGCTCAAAACTGTGGAGATAACCGTGGACTTCAGGAGAAACCCCTCTGCACTCCCCCACTCACCATCATGGACAGCACTGTGACTGCAGTGGAGTCATTAAGGTTCCTGGGCACCACAATCTCTCAAAACCTGAGGTGATACACTCACATAGACACCATTGTTAAAAAGGCCCAGCAGAGGATGTACTTCCTTCATCAGCTGAGGAAGTTCAACCTGACACAGGAGCTGCTCAAACAGTTCTACTCCGCCATCATTGAAACTGTCATCTGCACTTCTATATCTGTCTGGTTCAGCTCATCTACCAAAACTGACCTCAGAAGACTAAAGCAGACAGTCCGGACTGCTGAGCAAATCACTGATACAACCCTCCCCACTCTCCAAGAGCTGCACTCATCCAGAGTGAATAAAAGAGCAGGCAAAATCATTCTTGACCCCTCACATCCAGCACACTCCCTATTTGAACCGTTGCCGTCTGGTCGATGCTACGGAGCACTGAGCACCAGAACGACCAGAAACAGGAACAGTTTCATCCCTCAGGCCATCCATCTCATGAACACTTGACAATAACCGTGGAACACACACTATTTATTCACTCATACACTTCTTTATCTAACACTCATACTCAGCCTAAACCTCAAATTTGCACATAATATACAAGTACCTTGTACTAAAAAAAAAAAACAAAAAAAAAACAACAACAACAACTGTCTATTGTCATATACCTGCACACACAATTGACAATTTATATATTTTTATCAGTATTTACTTGTTCTATTTTTATTTGTATTATCTGTGTTTTTTGTTCTGTCACAGTCATTCTGTTACACTGTGGAAGCTTCTGGCACGAAAACAAATTCCTCGTATGTGTAAAAATACCTGGCAATAAAGCTCATTCTGATTCTGATTCTGATTCTGAAAGAACTAATCTACGTCTCTACTTGGCATGTTTACCATGTTTGAATATACATGTATGCAAATCACAAAAGCTCACATACTGATTTTTTTCTCCTTTTTGGAACTAAATAGCCTAACTAAATAAATGCTTTCACTGTATGGAAAAAAAGTTGCTATTGTTAACTAAAACTGTTAAAAATCCTTCTTAAAGCTGAAATTAAATAAAATACAAATATTAGATGAAAAACTCGAACTGAAAATTTATTCAAAATAAATGATTAAGTTAAAATATATATATATATATGAAAAAAAATTATAAATATAAATTAAAAACTGAAAACAAATAAAATTTTAATTAAAATAATGAAAATGGAAAATAAAAGCTAATTTAAAATATTTATAAATACTAGTATATAAATAATACTAAAATAACACCGAAAATAACATGAACAATAGATTGCACTATAATTAGCAGATTATTAAATATTACAGTGCTGAGCACAACTAGAAAACTTCATAATTTCAATCACTTTTAAAAGTAGCATTAATTTCCATGATTTTTCCAGGTCATTTCAAATTTCGCATGTTTTGCGTGAGCATGGGAACACTGAGCTGATGGACCAGCCGTGTGTCACATGGGCTCAAAATACAGTCAACCGTGACTCAACGAGCATCTCTACATCTCAGTGTGTCACATCTCCACTTCCGGTCTGCTTTGGGTAAATATTACCAGTGGCCTGGAAATGAGTCTTCATCATGTTTCAGTGTGTAAGACTGTGATAGTCTCCAGCTTACTAACACATGTGGAGAACAGGAACGCTTCCATGAATCCGTGTCATTCCGACCTCCTGCAGCTCGACTGGGAATGTGTGTGTGTTGCTCTGTTCCCTGAATTGCACGTCTCCCCCTCTCGTACCACTTCAATCTTGTGGGGGTCTCTGATGTTGGAAAGAAATTCCTGGCAGCTGGGATTTACAGTGTGTGTAAATGGAAAGTAGATTCTTTAAACATAATATCATTTATGAGGTTGGCCTCTTTGAAGCTTTAACAATTTACATATAAAAACAAAGAATCTTCTACTTCAGCAGAGACACAAACAGCTACAACCAGATGCATCAACATCAGTTTCTAAGCATTAGTTCACCTAGAAATTCAATTGTACAGAATTGTAATTTAGGGGTGAATTATTTGTTTTTAAGTGGTTTGCAGAATGAACTACATCCATTTAATACCCTCATGCACACGCACCTGCAGCAGGCCCGTCTGTGGAAGCTCAGATAAGTGTCCATTACAAATGAACTTATTCTCAGGCAGGTATTCCCAAAAGGGTCCTCGGCGGAATATGCGGCTTCCATGGCAACAATAATTCTCTGCTGATGCTGAACTGGAGAAAATGTCAGTGTCATCAGAAAGTCAATCTCACAGGAGGTTTAGAAAGAGGCAGATGTTTGTGGACCTGCCAGCTGAGCCAATCTCAGGACGAAACATCCGTCATACTTGACACAAAATCCCAAATTTTGCATTTGCATCTAATTTCGCAAGAAATGACAATTAAGCACAATTATCCTACAAATTCATATGACCATAATGCAAATAATAAAATGCATTTGCATTTAATTTTCTTGCCAAATTAAATGCAAATGCATTTATTTTTTTTGCATTATTACTATTATTATTATAAGCACATTTCCCCAACAAATTGGTATTACTATATGCACAAAAAAAAAACAAAAAAAAAAAATATATATATATATGCATTTCCATCTTATGTCGTAAGGAAAATGAAGCCTTTGTTTTAGCATTATTATTATTTATTATTATTATGAAAATGAAGCACCTTTCTTGATGCGAAAATCAAATTTGACATTTGCATCTAATTAAAAAGAAAATGACTATTTAGTTGCATTCTGACATTATTATTATTATCATGAAAATTAAGTACATTTCCACTACAAATTCTCATGATCATAATATTGCATTTAATTGCAAGAAAAAAAAATAGCATTTCTTTTTGCATTATTATTATTTTTATTATTTCCCCTACAAATTCCCATGACCATAATGCAAAAAGTGTATAAATAAATAAAAATACAAATAAATAAGTTAAAACATTCTCGTACAGGAATGATTTTCCCCCTCACACTGAAGTAATGAAAATCAGGCAATCAAAATAAGTAAATAACATATTAGAACATAGATGTTATAATTTGCTCATCAGTGTTTTTTTCCTAAAACCTGAAATATTAAGACGACGCATCTGATTGATTTTACATACTACATTTATTAAAAAACAAAAACAAAAAAAAAAGCAACCAAATGTCCCATCGTACATGAAATAGATTTACAGAGAAACACATTTGTAAAAGCATAGAAACCAACAAAGTGTTATCTAGCAGCATCCAAATGTTGGAATGAGGGAAAAAAAGACAAATCATCAAGAAATCTAAGTTTCAGACACAGTCCTGGCAAAACGGTCACAGAATGGCCTTCTCACAGCCGTCCCTCCAGAAGCCGCTCATTTGAATAAAATAAACTCATTTAGGTTAAATAAGCTTAAATAACACACTTGATTGGAGG
Organism: Sinocyclocheilus anophthalmus; assembly: GCA_018155175.1. NCBI lineage: Eukaryota > Metazoa > Chordata > Actinopteri > Cypriniformes > Cyprinidae > Sinocyclocheilus > Sinocyclocheilus anophthalmus. The sequence continues at coordinate 119,252 of JADLZN010009494.1, read as the reverse complement.
TTCTGTACAGACATGGACACAGAGTTTTGGCATGGGACTGCGGATTCGAGACGAGGCAGGAGAGGAAAGCCACGTTATGCACACACCTGCTTCATGTCGCCTTTTTTTAGAGGCACAATCTCAACATTTACAGCTTCAGGAACTCTTCACATTGTGTTTGTTTGGGAAATCCATGAACCTTATTGCCAGAACTTGATGAATGTGGACAGAAATGATTGGAAACGCGAGCGATGAAGGTACCGTTGACCCGCTGAACTTCAACGTTTGATTGCACCTTTCAATAACGGAGGCAGAAAATCAAACGTCTCGCCAAGTCTTGATGCATTACATTCATAATCCACCTCCAGAAACATCGTTTAGTTGCTAATTGAGTACATTCTCTAGGCTAAACCTGCCTCCGTTTGTCTCCGCTGCTCATCTACACCAACAAAAGTGGCTTTTCCAGTCCAGAATATACTTACATTCTACATCTCATTGAATTGCAGTAGGAATCGGGCTTTGCTAGTGTAGGTCAATGCCGTGAACATCTCCACAGTTCTCCAGTGGTCTCCATCAAGGCTTCTTGTCGATGGTGTGGAAGAACCACTGGGTGAACTTCCTGAGCTGTGTGGCAGCCGTCTGGCTCTCCTCCTGCAGACGCATGTTGTCCTGCCGCAGGTGCTGCACCTCCACCTGCAGGATCGCCTTGTCTTCCTTTTCCTGTGCACAGAGCAAACCAATGACCTCAGAATATAGTGAACTAGCCATTTTATGGTGCTCACTATATGCTGTTATACGGAAAATATCAGCCTTGGTTCTTCAAGTACCTGAGTGTGAGGAAATCATGACATTTTTCCTTTAAATTAGTTTTGAATAAAGCAGAGGTTCTGAGGAACCCCCATCCTAACATTTAAAGGCAGTTGCATATTTTCATGTACTGTATAAAGACCCTATTTATATGGTGCAAAAAATAAATAAATGTGTAAAATAATATTTGGCAAAATGTTGATTCTAGTATATTGTAGTGCATCAACCTGAAGAGAAACACAAAAATATGGCTGTCAGTAGAATAAAATAACTGATTAAACTTAATAAAAAAAACAAAACATAAAATAAACAAAAAAATAAGGTTTCTTAAATTTAAACTCTTTTTATGTTTTAAATCATTTTTCTAAAATAATAATACTGTCAAATTCTGTAATATCGTGAAGCCTGTTATACTGTCAAATAAGAAATTGATAATGTTGTAATTTTAGTTTTATTCATTTTTGTATTTTTGCATTTATTTCCATTATTATTAAAGTAGTGGTATTTTTAGATTCTGTAATATTGTGAAGCTGGTAATGTTGTCAAATTAAGTAGTAATATTGTCATTTTGGTATTTATTAAATTTAAATCACATTTTTTATTTATTTTGAAATTTTTAATAAAAGTAGTAATACTGTCAAATTCTGGAACATTATTAAAGCAGTAATGTTAGCAAATTAGAAAGTGGTAAAATTTTCTTTTTTTATTTAGAAAATGTAATCTTATTTTTATATTTATCTTAAAAATGTTTACATTTTTTTTTTTAATTGTAATATTGTAAACATGGTAATGTTGTCAAATTAGAAATGAAAACTACTGTCATTTTTTATTACATTTTATTTCATTATTTATTTTTACAATGATTTCAAACCATATTTAAAAGTGGTAATAATGTCAGATTCTGTAATACCTACCTATTTTTATTTATTAAATTGAAATGTATTTTTATGATTTATTTTGTTTTAACATTTCAACACTTTCTCTCAAGTTTGAAAACTTGAAAATACATACGTTTTACATACATTTCTCTCTCTGGAGTTTTTTGCACTGAGAGCTCATTACACAGAAAGAAAAGTTTGAATGATATACTGTATGACTCATAACTCATATTCATATGCCTCTTTATAATCATTTAGAGTAATTGTACACCAGCTATACGTATATTGACCTGATGTGAATGCTGCAACACTATCAGCAGTTACATCAGGTGCATCATGGGCTGTTGGAGGTGTTCCTGCTGAGCCGCCGTCACTCTGCAGTCATTTAAAATGACAGGAAGCAGGATATTAAACTGGGCCAACGAGGTGACAATTCTGCATGCTGGTGCCCATTACCACATTGTTTGCCTATCCTTCCCCTCAAAAGCCTTCCTCCTGTGAAGTGACAAACGCAGCTGATGTACTTCCTCACATTCACAAAATGGATGGAGAGACGTGGAGAAAACCAGATCTTGTCAGTGGGTAAAAACATCTACAGTGGACCTACAAAACACGGCTACTGTTTTCCATCAGGACGGGTTTATCTTAGTTGACTTTTTCACGTCATACTGTCATACTGCAAGATTTTGCAAGAAATTTACTTTTTTGTGGCATTATTATGACAATTAAGCACATTTTCCCTTCAAAGAAAACAGACATTCCCTCCACAAATTATTATTACCACAATGCCAAAAATAAAATTTGCATTTGCAATTAATTTAGCAAGAAAATATAGTTTTTTTGAGTTGATATTGTTAAAAAAATAATTTTCATTTAATTTAGCAAGAAAAAATAATATTTTTTTGCAATATTATTATTATAAGCACATTGCCCCTTGAAATTATGCAAAATAATAAAAAATAAATATAAAAAATGCATTTGAAATTAATTTTGCCAGATATTTTTGCATTAGTATTACTATAAGCACATTTTCACTACAAATGATCATTACCATAATGCAAAAAAATTAAAATATATATATTTTGCATCTAATTTTATAAGAAAACATACATTTTTGCATTACTATTATTACTACTACTACTACTTCTAGTATAAGTAAATTTTTTCTAAACATCTCTTTACCATTATGAAAAAAATTACACTTTATTTTAACTTTTACACAAGAAAAATAAGACAATTTTTTTGCATTATTTTTTATTATTAAGCACAATTCCCCTACAAATTCTCATTACCATAATGCAAAAACAAAATGCATCTGCATTTAATTTTTCAAGAAAATGTAGCATTTTTTTATTATTATTATTATTATTATAATAATGACAATTAAGCACATTTCCCCAACAAATTCTCATTACAATAAATAAATAAGCAAGTAATGTAATACAGTAATGATCATCCTGTCCAGAAATGTAAATCAGATCATCTATGGTGGACCTAAATAACTGTGATTGTTTTCCATCAGGACGGGACAGTTTACCTTCTTCAGGTCATACTGCAGCTGTCTCAGGATGACCTCCAGCTGATTGACTTTACCCGTCAGCGTGGCTGGAGACGTATCGCTGAAGAGAGAGACAGAGCTGTTAGTCTGAGCATGAACACACAGTGTACTGTGTGTGTGTGTTCGGTGTTAAACTCACCCGGCCTCCAGTGCAGCTCCCTCAGCAGCCGCCACGCGTCTGGTGAGCTCACGCGAGATCTGCAGCGCTTCGGCTCTCTGCATGTCCGTCATGGTGCAGAACGAGGCCACGCGCTGGTCTGGACACATAAACACATCAGACAGACTCTCGATGGGTTCTCCATATCACAATATCACCATAACACACAAACACCACAACTCAGTGCTGAATGTGACAGGACTGCAACCAACTCATATCTGATGGCAGACTACTGGATATATAGCAATGTGATAATAATAATAATAATAATTAGTGGGAATTAATAAGTTGTACCAGGTCAGTCACACTGAACTGGGTCAGTCTCATCATCTTCTAAGTTTTGTTATGGAAGAAAGAACTATTACAAAACAGTTTTGGTGTCATTGATTTGCTAGTTTAATTCTAGAGAGTGACAGCAAGAGTAGCACGACCTGCCAAAATTACATATATATATATATGTGTGTGTGTGTGTGTGTGTGTGTGTGTTTTCATACGATGTTGATCCTAAAGCAAGAAGCCCTCATATTTAATAAATAGAGAAATAAATAATCAAATTGAAAATGTAATTTGGCAAGAAAATAAACGATTTTACACTTATTATTATTATTTGTGTAATAGCACATTACCTTACAATTATTTTGACCAGAAAGACAAAATAAACAAATAAATAATAAAATAATGCATCTGAATTTATTTGACAAAAAATAAATAATTTTTGCATTATTTATTAGCACATTTCCCCTACAAATTCTCATTTCCATAATTAAAAAATTTAAATAAAATAAATTAAATAATGCATATGCATTTAATTTGGCAAGAAAATAAACTAGTTTTACATTAATATTATTATTATTATAAGCACATTTCTGCTACAAATTCTCATTACGTAATGCAAAAAAAAAAAGCATCTGCATTTAATTTAGCAAGAAAATAGACTATTTTTTGTCTATTTGTATAGTCTAATGGCAATTAGCTTTTTTTTCTCCATTATGGTAACGAGAATTTGTAGGGGAAATCAATTTTGGAGACGATAAAACACAGTATAACTGTATTTTCATTCTCATTGCTGTCTGTGTCTGTCTTTAGGTCTCATGACATCTGATGAAACCCTTGATTTGTTCAAAACATCTGCACAAGGAAAAAAACTGGCCTCAGATCAGCTTTTCATATCTAATGTTGGGTTTGCATCCAGTTTAAGTTTGTAATTAATGAAAAAGTGAGACCTTGTGTCCTGAAACTAGCATTAAAGAGCCACGGGACTCTTAAAAAAAAGTTTGTGAAGCTGTTGAGCGTTTAGCCGGAGCTACTCAATAAAACAGTGCGTTTATGAACATTTGTTCTGCATTTTTTAAACACTAATTTCTTCTTGTTGACTTACATCCGTGCTCGCTGATGCAAATGGAGGGCAAATATGTTGTAAGCTAAATTTATCTCTCAGTGTTTTTATGCAGCGTTATTCTGGGTCACAGCGAGACCCAGAAACAAGCATCTCCTCTAAAACTAGAACTGTGTTTCCAAATATTGCATCAGTCTTTTAAGTGTATTTATGGTATGTGAAGCAGTTTGCGCTGGTTTTAGCAGCTCTATGGTTCGTCGGCTCATTTGTTTGAGTGTCAGCTGAGGATGACTGTAAAAACGAGAGCAGTCACTCTGAACCAACACCAATCGCTTCAGTCCAGACGCTTTTGGTTTAGTACAATATGTTCACATGTAATAGAGTGAAAGAGCAACGTTGAATGTGATTTTGATCGTTTTTTGTTTGTCCACACTGAAAGTGAAAATGGATGATACTGACATGCCATCAGCCAATCAGAACATTTTATGTTTAATGCATAGTTATGTGCAACTGGATATTGGACCAATGAGATGCCAATGTGGGCGGGGCTACCCAGTGCAAAATTGAGCATTTATGCATTTAGCAGATGCTTTTATCCAAAGTGACTTACAAAAGGGGAACACAAAGCCAACAGTATTCATAATATACAAAAAAATAGAAACCAATAAACCATTAAATTCGCTCATTGGTACTTTACATAGGTCATACTTATATAACGAGCACATTTCCCCTCCAAAATACATTCATTATTATTAGTATTATAAGGACATTTCCCCTCTAAATTCTCATTACCATAATACAAAAAAATAAGATAAACATATTTCACACTTGCATCTAATTTGTGCATTATCATAAGCACATTTCCCCTCCAAATCCTGATTCCAATAATGAAAAAATAAAAATAAAACAATAAATAAATGCATTTAATTTTGCAAAAAAATTCTTGCATCATCATCATTACTATTATTATTATAAATTATTAGCACATTTCCTCTCAAAATTCTGATCACAATGCAAAAAAAATAAATAAAGTTAATTTGCCTTTAATTTAGCAAGAAAACAGAATATCTTTAGCATTATTATTATTACCACTAGTACATTTCCCCTCCAAATTCATAACCATAATGCCAAAAAGTTTTTGCATTTAATTTGACAAGAAAATAGACACATTTCCCCTCCAGATCCTGATTACCATAATGAAAAAAAAAGCATTTATTTTGCAATTATCATTATTATTATAAGCACATTTTCCCACCATATTCTGATTACATACAAAAAGTAAAATACTTTTAAAAAGTAAAACATACTTTTTTCTCATTTTTATTATTATTACTATTATTAGCACATTTCCCCTCCAAATTCTCATTAGCACAATGCAAAAATTGAGATAGCTAGCTGATAGCTGATAGCTAGATTCCTACATGTGTGTTTCTGAACACGACAATCAAAGCTCTGTATTTCTCTCTTTCAGCGGCTCCTCACAGAAACATCTGACGGTTCAGCAGACCACACGAAAGTTTTCAAAGTTCAGTATGTTGTGTTGATCTTCACAGAAATCTAGAAGAAGTGTTTGTAATCACACACTAGAGCTCTGCTGTGTGTCGCCAGATGCACAGATGCATTCTGGGATTTAATCAATGCTCTGCATGCAACAGATTCCAAACTAAATTACGACTATTCAAATATAGCTGAGATGTTATTATTATTATTAAATATTTGTTTAACATTTTATGTTAATATATAATTATTCAAGGTAGCATCAACCAAAGGTAGCACATGATACATTTACTTTAGCGTGTAATGAATCAATAATTTTAATCTTTTCATTAATTATATAGATTTGATTGGTGGCATAAGTCGCTCAGATTTCAGCCGAAATGGAAAAAAAAAATTGTTTATCACACTTATTATTTGTTATCATTTGATATAAAAACTAAATAAAATAAAGTGCAAATAATTCTAAAAAAAAGTCGATTATTATATTATATATAGTTATAATGTAATAGGGTCACACCCCATATGTGCAGTGTGAGCAGCAAACCAAATCTCCAGATGCTCTCATGAGCTTAGACTGAAAACCTTATTGTGCCACACTGTGTGTGTATATATATACCCACACTACCACAATTTTTTCAGTTGATTGGAGGAGTAAGTCTTAAAATGGAAAAAAAGCCTTTTAAACTTTAAAAAAATAATAATAGAAAGTCTTCATTTCATTAATATTTTGCTTTTGACTTTTTTGAGGACTCTTAATGGTATGAAAATATTGTCAAAATGCAAAAATATATATGTTATATGTTGTATATATGTGTATATATATATATGAAAGTGTTTTAAAGAGTTACTTTTACTAAGAATCTAATTAGAATCTAATTTTAATTAGAATTAAAAATAATGAAATTTACAAACATAATTTAAAGCATCCAGATGCATTAAAGTAATGAAGATTTGTGCTTAACTCGCATGAGAATAATGCAAAACACAACGCAAAAACATCTACTCCTAAAAATAGGCTTCATTTTGCAAAATATTATTGAATTTCTCCTTTGCTTTTTTTTGTAAAATACAACCTAGACTCAATTTCATGATTTCATCACCCAAGCAGGAAAGATGTGCAATGTTCTTCAGTTGATGCAATGAGAAGATAACAGTATTTAGGTTTACATGCAGGCAAAACAATCCATTTATGCATGAATCTCAGGTTTAATTCATAACATCGATTCTCCTTGAGAAGAATCTAGACCAATGAATACCTTCAAATGAAAAAACAACCACTAAAGCTCCTCACAAACATCAGCTTGAGGCCGTCCTCCACTACAGCACTGAAAAACAGCTTAAATGCCTTGGATGAAGACATGAGCCATTAACAAAATGACAATGGCCTCCTTACTAATCCATTTAGAGAATGACAGGAGCCCACAGGAGGATGAGAGCGGGACAGACAGCACCAGAGCCGTGTGTGTTCACATGCAAATGATAATTACCCAGCATGCCGGCTGAGTGTTTGATTGCAGGTGGCAGCGCTCGGCTGATTCAAGGTGTCTGCACTCAGATATTTAGGCCTGAATTTGAGATTTATGTATCTAAATTGCATATAAAATTTCCATCCATTTGGATTACACAGTTGTAACATGAATAACTACTAAACTTCATACATAAATGAAACGGGTAAGAAAAGGGCAAGATTTCTGTTATGATGCTGATTATAATAAACTGAATGGGTTTTAAATGCACAATAACCAGGCTGGTATTTTCAAAATGCATTTACTCAAATCTGTTCGTTGTGAAAACAATTACATTTAATTAAAAGTATGAACATGGTTAAAATATGGCTATAGATGTGGAACGTTGCCATGTTTGAATTAGTTAAAATGCATGAGAGTGAAACAAATCTGATGATTAAATATATAACTAGTTATGGCATTTAAAAACTTGGTGAGTATTATGACAATTAATATACTCAGATTAAATTAAGTATAACAAAAATAAAAAATCTATATATGTATATAAATATTACAGTATTATATTATATTAACATAATAATAATACGAATAACCATATTACTCCATTAGACCAAATATCAAACAAAATGTTATTAAATTCTTGCATATATATGCTGATAATGAAACAAATATGTCATCGTAATAACTAATTAATAAAAATTTAATAAGTCGACACATATAAATATCTAAAATAGAAACTATTTATATCAACATATAACAACATAAAACACATTACAATAATATTGATAATATAATCACTACTCTAATTATTGTATTAATCATAATAACAATAAATAATAATATATTTAATAGACCTCCACAATATCAACCAAGTGTCATTGAACTCTGTGCATGTATTTGATTTTATTTAAATCATATTTGAAATGCATTTATTCAAATTGCTTAGAATCAGCATAAATCTGTTCAATGAGAAAACAATTACATTTATTAAGTTAAAAAGTATGAATAAAGTTCAAATATGGCTATGGTTGTGGAATAAGCAATATTAAGTTAGTTAAAATGCATGAGATTGAAACTAACTGGATTTATTTATGACAAATATATAAACCTGGTTATTGTGTATTTAAAACACACTCAGTTTATTAGTATTATTACAGAAATCCGATTTGTTTCATTTATGCATGACTGACGAATATGCATCACATTAAGTTTATTAGTTTATTTATGTTAAAACCATGTAATCCAAATGCATGAGAATTTTATATGCAATTCAAATCCACAAATCTGAAATATTTTTGGAGTTCAGCATGAATGCCGCTTCAGTTTCTGCCTCAGAAACCAGACTCATGCTGCATTTCAGTGTTTCTCCACCTACCTTCAAAGGCTCTGGCGGCGTCCACGAGGTGAGACCAGTCCAGGCCCGTGGCGGTGTCCGGCAGAGGCATGAGACCCGGGTCGCTGAACTTCGAGCGGTCGGCCAGCGAGCTGTCAGAGAACCAGAACTCATCTGAAGAGACGTTCACACACACAAAGAGACAGATCAGCGACACGCGTACAGCACCAAACTCTTCTCAGCAGAAACACAGTTAGTGCTCAATTCACTCCATCTGTCGGGAGGTCGGGAGGTCAGGAAGGTCGCTGTAATGAAGGCAGTGGGAGTGACAGAGCTGAAGAAAAAACGGTTGAATCGGTCACCTGCTGTCTTCACCACATAATGATTCCTTTAACAAGATCTCAAAGACTTCACCCTCCAACACAACTGACAGCAGAACGAGAGCAAGATCACACCGTTCATCTGAAATCTGCTCACTAGGAGATTAAAGTCTTCAAGAATATAGATGACAGACTAGCCCCCTCCACACACACACACACGTCTCTTCTGCTCACCAAGGCTGCATTTATTTGATAGAAAATACAGTAAATTTGTGAAATATTATTACAATATAAAATAGCTGTATTCTCTTTAATATAGTGTAAACTGTAATTTAATTCAGCATCATTACTCCAGTCTTCCTTCAGAAATCATTCTAATATGCTGATTTGCTGCTCACAAAACATTTCTGATTATTATCAATGTTGAAAACAGTTGTGCTGCTCAATATTTTTGGCCAATATTTAGAAGTCATGATATGTAGGATTCTTTGATGTATAGAAAATTCAAAAGAACAGCATTTATTTAATTGAAATTTTTGTAGCATTATAAAGGTCTTTACTGTCACTTTTGACCAATTTAATGAATGCTTGCTGAATAAAAGTATTAATGCCTCAAGGCCCATTATGTCTCAATTACCCTCTTCTAAGGATACATGCAATGCTGCTTAAACGCAAAAATAAGTAATTTTATGCAGCAGCACCGTGTTGGACAGCCGTCCTGTCAGCGGATGAAGTCTTAAGTCTTAAGTCCAGTCTCGTTTGGGTTTAGGAGCAGAGCTGCAGCCGTCAGGAGCTCCTAAAACATGGCCTCATTTTTCAATCAACTGCATGCATCCAGACCTCTCTTTGTACATCTCTCTCTCCCTGATAGACAGGATACGCTATAAACATTTCCATCTCACAAAGAACTGGCTCTGAGAATGATGTGAGGGGAAACACCGGAGGTAAATGTCTCTCTCTCTCTCTCTGAGCCTCAGAGGGATGCAATCTGTCAAATTAGAGCGTTCACTAGATGAGCAGGGTGAGGAAAAAATCCGCAAACTGCTATCTGTCGAAACAATCAGAAATTGATCACGCGTGACAGCATCAGCCTCCTCGGGCCACTCGAAAAACCAGCTATAAATGAATCAGCTCTCACACTCTGATTAAAGCTGCTAAATGTGTTCATATTACACATCCTTTAAACCAAATGAGATGTGATTGTTTGCTCGGGTGTGTGTAATTGCGCCTTTATCCGTCATTTATTTCATGTGTCACTTGCAGTAAATCTAGAGAAGGTTTACCCCACTACAGACAACCGGTGGCAGATCAATATCTTCAATTTGAGTTCTCTTATTGTGGACCCAAAACATATTTGGAGACTTAAGCCACACTTAATCTGATACAAATACTATTATAATTAATTTCAGATTTGTAACCATTGTAATATTTATATTATTGTTATGGTTTCCTATTATTATGTATTATGAAAAGGTAACATCAAGTAATGATTATACAATTATAGAAAATGAATAAACAGGTAATTATGAATATTTTATATAAATCAATATTTTAAAAAATTAATATATTTTACCACTATAAAATATAAAAATTGAAATAAAATAATACTAATAAACACTATTGCATTAGAACACAAAATATCTAAATAAATGTTTTTCTTTGTTATTAAATAATAATAGCACAAACACTCTTTTTATGCAAAACCAGGTGGCAAACAAAAAAGCAGCCTGTTAAAATTTTAAATAATAGATAGTGCTTTAAAATGAAGAGTTTAACGTATTTAGGAGAGTTAGTCACTTAAAATAAGATAAAAACATTATAATCCTATTTATATGATTGTGCAAAAATTTTTATTAGTAGTATTATTAGCAATTAATAAAATGTATTTATAATTACATTATAACAATGCATGTATAATATAACTAGAGGTGCTCCGATCAGGATTTTTGAGGCCGATCACCGATCGCTAGATGATAATAATAAACAATAATAACAATAAATATTGCATAACACCAAAAGCATGCATCATTCATGACAAGCTAGCACAAACACAATTTAAGCAAAACTATTTTTTCAAGCAAAACAATCTGAGTTTGTTAGATTTTAAATAAAACAATAGAAATGCTGTCTGTGGCATGAATCCAGATGTTATTCCGTTATTATTAGCTGCAATAAACATGGCAACATGTCAACTAAACTTAACTTTAAATTATCTTTATCTCAGCATGATTCTCTTCTAACAGTAGTCGTCATGACATCAAGATGATTGTTAAGGCTAATGTACACTATAGCGTGTAAAAGTCAGTAAAGCTGGTTCCGTGATTAGTAGTAAATCTCCATCACCTGCTTCGCAGTGAGGGGAGCAGCATTTAGTCATGACAGGCCATATCGCAGTCATTACGCAGGCAAGCCAATTGCAGGATAATGATACCGCCCAGATATTGTTCTAATTGTCAGTGAACTACGGCTCTGTGTAGTAAAGGCTTGTCCACGGGGGAAAGCAGGTGATGGAGTGTACTACGATACAGACCGGCTCTCTGTATGACAAGATGCGCATGACAATCACATGCGATTTATTGCACAGCCCTACTATAGCGTTCCTTGTGACAATGTGGAAAATGCAACCGACTTCATACATCCACTAACAATCAGCAATACACCAATATGAAAATTTAGTTTAAAGAGAAAGAAAAGACCCTGAAGCATCTGACCACATTTAAACATGTATAAGTGTGACGTAAGTTTCCAAAATCCCTTCCCATCAGCAATGCTGTAATAACACTGAAAACAAAATGTGTAATTTGAATTTGAATGTAAGGAAGTGTAATTAAAATAAATTGACATTGCATTTTGTAACTAAAATTGAATATGATTAAATGAATACAGAAGAATACAGAACAATAGATAGACAAACCGATAGAACAATAGATAGATAGGCAGACAGACAGAAAGATGGATAGATAGAACGAACGACAGACAGAGAGAACGATTTAGCCCACTCGCATAGATAGTAGATGGGTTTATTTTTTTTTTAGAGCGATAGAAGAAATACACAGGGGACCAGAACAGGAGACAAAATTAGAGAGGATAGATAGATACAGCAGACAGGACCAGACCCACGACGGATAGATAGATCGATAGAACGATAGATAGATACACAGAACGATAGATAGATAGATTGATACAGATAGAACGAGCGGTTTTAGATAGAACGATAAACAGAAGATACACAAGATTAGACCGATAGATTAGAACGAACGATACACAGATTACACAGATAGACTTGATCGATTTAGGAGCGATACCACAGATAGATAGATAGATAGATAGAACGATACACAGACAGACAGGTAGACAGATAGACAGATAGATAGATAAATAAATAGGGTATGATTTGGAAAGGCACACACGTCTTAATAAAAGGTCTAACAGCTGATAATGCAAATTCAGAACAAAAACCAAGCCCTGAGGTCAAAAGAAACTGCCTGCAGAGCTCAGAAACAGGATTGTGTCAAGACACCGATCTGAGGAAGAGTTCAGGAAAAAAAAAATTCTGCTTCATTGAAGGTTAACAGAATCATGTAACCTTCATTATCCATAATGGAAGACATTTAGAACAACCAGGATTCTTCCTAGAGCAGGCCTCCTGGCAAAACTGAGCAATTGATGGAGAAGGGCTTTGGTTAGCATGGTGAAACAAAGAAGATAATGGCCACTCTAGTGGAGCTCATGACTCATATATGCAGAAGAGGGGGAAATCTACAGAAGGAAAACAAGCCGCAACATCCACCATCCAGGTCTTTATGGAGGTGGGCCCAAAATCCAATCCTCTCATCAGCGAAGAGAGCAAAATTGGAATTAAAAAAATTGGAATTTACAAAAAAGCACCTAAAGTAACCTCAGACTCTGAGAAACAGGATTCTCTGCTCTGATGAACATCAATTCTAAGCATCATGTTTGAAGGAAACCAGCTCCGCTCACCTGCAGAGTACCATCCCAAAAGTAAAGTGTGCTGGTAGCAGCCTCATGCTGAGGGGCTGTTTTTCAGCGGCAGGGACTGAGGGACTCATCAGAGTAGAAGGAACGCTCAGTGCAGCAAAATATTGAGATAGCCTTAATGAAAACCCAGTCCAGAGCATTCAGAACCTCAGACTGGGCAGAAGGTTCACCTTCCAACAGGACAATGACCCGAAGCACACAGCAAGAATGGCTTATAGACAACTCTGTGAATGTACTTGAGTGGCCCAGCCACAGCCTGGGATTGAACCCAGTCAAATATTTCTGGAGAAACCTGAAAATGTGCATCTGCCCCCATCCAAGCTGACAGAGCTTGAGAGGTGAACAGGTGAGGAGAAGAATGGCAGATAATTGCAAAATGCTGATGAGCAAAGCTTGTCGCATCAAACAAAAAAAACTTGAGGCTGTTAAGGTGCTTCAGCTAAATATTTAGTTATTTTTTTACACATTTACGAAGTTGTGACAATTCTGTTTTTGCTTTGTCAGTATGGTGTATGGAGTGTAGATTGATGTGGAAATAAAGTAATTTAAAGAAGTTTATCATAAGGCAGCAACATAACAAAATGTAAAAAAAAAATAATGTTTTATATGAATACATTCGCAAGGCACTGTGATAGATAGATAGATAGAGCGCTAGAGAACGATGTGATAGAGCGTCGATTAGGAAAATATTAATGAAAATAACGATAGATAGAATGATAGAACGATAGCTAGAACGATAGATAGATAGATGAACGATGAACGATTACAGACAGACAGCGTGTGATGTCTGGTGGTGTGCAGCACCTCACTCTTGAGGTTGGATGTGGGCTGGCTGAGGCTGATGCGGGGGGGCAGGGTGCTGTGGTAGGGTGGAGTGCTGCTGAACAGGATGTCGTTGGGCATGGCCTGGTCCAGCATGGAGCTCCGCGAGCTGGCATAGGACGACCCCTTCCTGTTACTGCACACGCTCTCGTCTGAGAGAGTCCGGGACAGGGAACGCCGCGGAGACGGGCTGCCCGCCGCCACCACCTGACAAGAGACACACACACACACACCACACACGTCAATCACAGATAATGGACATTAACACCTGAAAATTGCCATTTTAATTTATTTTACTGCTAATAAAACACATAGACGTATGTGTGCAATCAAAGTCCCAGGGTTTTCCTATCTTTTCCAGCAGGACGCGGTTAGTAGGTTAGTTTTGGACTGAATGCATGGAAAATCCTCACAGTCTTGTGTCGTTAAACAGCAGGAGGTTATAAATAAAGCCTGTTCTTTATCTGCACTGCTGAGGACTGACAAGAGCGTGTTGTTTTTCTTCCGCTTGTGACTAAAGCAGAGCCGTATTTGGTCAGCTGGATGAGAGGGATAAGAGCGGCTCTGGGGCCCATGCATCATATGCAGTCACATGTTCAATAACCAGTATGTACTAGTGAGTCTTCAAGTCCACCTGAAGGCATGTGCTCGTCCAAGTGTTTCTAAAGCTTAAAAAAGCATGGCACTAGCAATGCCAATGTTGTGGGTTCGATTCCCAAGTGATGCATGAACTGATAAAACGAATGCAATGTAAGATAAAAGAGTCTGCCAAATGCAGAAATGTAGAAGTCAAACACTGGTTGTGTTCTAAAACCTAGCAAGCATCCTTAATGTCTACTATCTATGCAGGCAGCATAATAGCTGAAATGGAGCATCATAAATTAATAATGTGAATGCTTTACATGGGCAACAAGTCCATGCACAATACAAACAACAGTTTTCACACAAATCACTCACTTACGACTGATATCAATGGCCTTAGCATGTTACTAAACCATCGGCATGATATCCTAAAGGCATTAAAATACATAAAACACACAAAAAGCTGGCAAAACAGTATTTCTAATTTAAATTCAATTATTTTGAAACATAAAATACACTACTACTCAAAAGTGTGCAGTTAATGTTTTTTTTTAAGAAATACATGTTTATTCAGCAAAGATGCGTTAAATTGATCAAAAGTGACAGGAAAGACATTTAGACTGTACACATAGGTGATTTCAAATAAATGCTGTTCTTTTGAACTTTCTATTCATCAAAGAATCCTGAAAAACTAAATGTATCATGGTTTCATAACAATATGAAGCAGCACGACAGTTTTCAACATTGATAATAATCAGAAATGTTTCTTGAGCAGCAAATCAGCATATTAGAATGATTTCTGAAGGATCATGTGACAAAATTCAGTTGACCAAGAATAAATTACATTTGAAAATATATTACAATAGAAAACAGTTATTTTAAATAGTAATAATATTTCAAAATATTACTGTTTTTACTGTATGTTTTAACAAATAAACACACCCTTGGTGAGCATAAGAAACTTCTTTTAAAACATTTAAAAATCTTAATTACACACTGCTTAAAGATGGCACCTAGATAGGGAGCTCAGTAGGTTTTGGAACAAACTTATAGTCTTATATATCAAAAATATCTCTCAAATGGCACGAGGACAAAGTTAAACGCATACCCATGAGCTAAATCTTGCCAAAGCTATTTAGATGCATTGTATATGTTTTCCATTCAGAGCGTGAGCCAGAGGAAGTCGGTTCATTCCCAGGCGGAGCTGCTTGATCCTGTTCATTTTATTTATAGAACACAATACGTCTTCCACTATTTGAAACTTGATCAAAAACATCAGTTTGCTGAATTGCCATCACTGCAGGGAAAGCAGACGTCATGGCACACGGGATTCAGCAGAGCTAAAAGCCTCCGGGCTCAAAGCGGCCCTCTGTTTTCACTTCCGTTAGACCAGGATCCCACACAAATCCCATCACTCAACCATGAACCAGCCTCAAGAAGTTCTCTCTCTCTCTGGCCTCCTGCACACATGCAACTTCATAAGTTTCCAAACCGGTCTGGTGCTCTCGCCTCAAACGGGATTTGAGAAGCAGCTCCAAAAAAAAAAAAAAGAAATGAGAGCAGGCTTTACACGGGTTGTGTGTATTGTCACTGCAAAGGCAGTCTGAGATATTACAGAACTCCCTGTTTTTACTCATCTGGAAAAGAGGGATTTGGAAAAAAATGGGAAAAATTACAAATTTGTAATGCTTTTGATATTCTGATAAAGTCTCGAACATCCCCGTCTCTGGTTTCTTGGGTTGCTCATTTAATGCGTTTTGGTTATTGTTTTAGATTTAAAATAGTGCTTCAATGTGAAAAATGCATTTTATATTCCTGTCAATTGATCATTATCAAGTGTAATCATCATCTTGGAATACTTATGAATAAACAATGATTATAAATATTATATAACATGAGAATTATGAATAAGAATTAACGATATAAGTAATATAGCCTAAAAATGAAAAATTACATTAAGTCATTTGACGAAAAAAACACAAAACAAAATATTCTATTTTGATTTTAGGTTGTGTGACCAGAACCATCAAAGTATTATTTTTATATTATCTTTTTTAGTTACTATGATAACTATTTTATAATAGTATTTAGTAACATTTTATTTACTATTATATTTTATATTTCAGTTTTTCAAATTTTAAGAATAAAGATGAAAAAAATAAAGATATAGTGCCAAACAATTTAACTAAACAATAATTAGAATGTTGAATTGGAATAACTGATAAGTAGTTGAAGCACTAAATAAGAAAACTGGGAAAAATAATAAAAAATAAAACTGACCTAAAATAAATGAAACAAAATAGCATTCTTACAACAAAACTAATTAACATGGCAAAAGCACCTAACTGACACTAAAAACTTTATTAATAAATTAAAGTAATTTAAACATTAATATTGAATAAGAAAATTCTTAAATTAGAACAACCAACCTATAATAGTGTATAAAAAATACTAAAATATAGGTTAGTGACAACAGCTGCAGGTAAACCACAAATTTCTCTTTTTATAAGCATTCTTTGGATTCGTTTTATTTCAAATTAATTATTGTATAATGTTAAATTTTAGGTTGATTAATATTATTATTAATCAAAAAGAACACATGAATAATATTCATGATTTTATTAATAAGATTCGTAGATTATATCATATGTATGCTATAATAAACATTATGTATGCAGTTATGACAACTATCAATTTAGAGGCTAAACAGAATATGTGAAAACCCAGCTAAAGTCATTTCTTTTGGTGAGTTTATGGTTTCTACATACATCACCTTTATAAGATGTACAACATTCTGCTGAAAATATAACCTTTATATTTATACTGATGAGTAAGGCCATCACAAAGTTGAACTCATAGCGAAAATAATGGTTGGAATCAAACTTTGATGCTTGTTATCTCATAATTAGATTCTGAGACTTTAGCCTGGATTTCACAGACAGGGTCACATATTTGCATTTTTAAAAATGCATTTATCACATTGCAGGACAAATAATAAAAAATAGCATTAAATGAGGGACCCAAGAAACCAGAGACCAGAATATCAGAGACTTTCAGTTGGCTCTGTTGATTTGAACCAGTACAAAACCCCCTAGCAACTGCACAGCAACACCCTAGCAACGACCTGCAAAAATGAGGGATGTTAGAGAAGTGCAGATGCTCAGACAGTTGAGGTCTAAGCACAGGTGGTGGTCAGCGGCCGAGGTGTAACGTATAAGATATCATGCTGTGAGCTGAGCTGGACAGGACGACTCCCCCTGAGAGCACAATGACCCATCTGCTTCTGAGGGCACTGCAACACCACACAGACCGCTGAAAACAGGGCACTGTGCATCTACTCCGGCCCTTCCTGGCAGATAATGGGCGGTGGGAGAGACCCGGGAACTCCAAATGCAATTAAGATGGTCTCCAGGAGCAGAGGGGACTTAAGAGAAACAGACGCTCCTCCAACAACTTCCTCCCGTTAATCCACAACATGAAGGGAAAGCAGACGCAGCGAGAGCTCAGCAATCAGATCAGCCAAACAGAATCTGTCCAGACCCAGACGTGTGTTATCGTGTCTCCGGCTGATAACACACATGTTTGCTCAGCCCTCATTCACTTCACACACTGAGGTTATCAGCACTACAGTGTGTGTGTGTGTGTGTGTGCATGACGCGGCTCTGACTGAGACCACATTCACAAACAGTACTAATCATAGCTAATGGAAAAGCATTATTTGAAGCAGGAAGTGCATGTAAACTTTATACCACGGTACGGAATAATCACAATATTTATATACTACAGTATTTAAGATGGTACTCCAAAACAACCATGGTACTTTGATGGTACATGTCCAAAAATAACTATAAAAACCCATTATTACTATAATAGGTCAATATGCCAATATGGTATTACCATTGGAAATATTTAAAAAACAGTAAAATTAAAGTATTACTTTAAAACCATGGTATTAAACTAACAAAAAAAATGGCTATGGTACTGATACTGTCAAAAATATATTAACATTACACTATGATGCTGTGCATTAAAAACATGGTATTATAGTAAATGTAAAAAAAATAAACAGTATACCACAGTGAACCACAGTCTTTATGTTGAAAAAAAATCAATGCATTACTATGGTATGACAAAAAAAGCATGGTATTACCATAGCAAATGTCCAAAAACAGAATTGTCAAGGTACATATCTAGAACACTATGCATTATACTTGCCTAAAAAACATAGTTTTATCATCGGACATCTTCAAAAACACGGTATTACCATGATACACTCTGAAAAAAAAAAAATGTAAAAAAACATTACCATGGTTAATGTCTAAAAAAACATGATATTACCAAGGTATCATGTCCAAAAATCATGGTATTACTATGGTAAACGTAAAAAATTTTTACAGTACAAAGTATTACTTTAGAACCATGGTACTACAATAAAAAAACTCTTACTTTGGGTAGTATGTCGAAAAAACATACCAATGTTAAACTATGATGCTGTACATAAAAAAACATGGTATTACTATGGCAAATAGTTCAAAGTAGGGATGCACCGATACCACTTTTTCCAGTACTCGCCCGATACAGATACTTTTATTTTTGGTACTTGCCGATATCGAGTACCGATACCAATATTTTTTTTGCATTTGTACATTTTTTAAATATTGGGTACAGAAACCAAGAGTATGTATAATGTTAATTGGTTAACTTAATTTATCAAATAGATACGGACACCTAAATGTTCAGACACCTTCAACATTTCTCACATTATCATAGTTTATTCGCTATAGTTTAGAAAATTGTAATAAGATATGACGAACTCAGAGTTACACTGTGTCAGAACAAATTCAGCTTGATAATGTCAGATCATTTTGATAGAAAGGCATGTAATAGATTACAATCAACCAAAATAATTCAGACAGCTGTTAGTATGACAGGATTTACACAACTATCAACTCTTAGCCTTAATGACAGTCTGTAGTCTCCTGGGCACGCTGTCACCCAGCTTCATGCAAACCCCAACTTCAATGTTTTTTCCCCAGACTCGGTCTGAATAATTTTTGGTCCCAAATTTGTATCAGTTTTACTGGTAGTCCAATGTATGAAACATTTTTGGGTATAATATGTCACAGTTCACTTTACTTTGCTATCCTCATTTACATTTATGAACTACAGTGTCCTGCACCCACTAGTAAAAAAAATATCAAAAATTATATATGGTCTCTGAATAATTTTTGGTTTGACTGTATATCCTTTGGTTATTTTCACACTTAATTATGCCCATTAAAATGTATTTTACAAGTTTTTGTTGCTTTCACTGTTAATGTTTTTGTTCTATGGTACATCATCTTTAATTTAATAGCATTAGAGCTGCTCCATTGCAGCGGCTCAGTGCTATAATAATGCAGGGAACCACTCATTATAAATATCCTAACTGTGATATTTTCAGAAATAAAAGCCGCGTTTTTTTCATATGAAATGTGCCGCGATTTATATTCCAAAGTCACTCATAAAATGTAGAAACACTCAAGCAAGCAAAACACACGCAACGCGTGCAGGTATTTGTACTGATGCAGAATACTACAGCCTAGCGCATTTCACACAAGCTGCTAGTTTCACTTTCGCCAGAAAGTCGTGTAAGGTTGAAAATAAATGATGTTTATAGTGAATGCCCCTATGAATGGTCTTATTTTTACGATTTAATCCACTCAGCGTGCTTTGTTTATCAGCTCGCGCACACCAGCTATACAGGCGTTAATACTGAATGTTTAACATTACATTCATTGCATACATATACTTCGTAGTAGACATCCTTAACTCCATTCCGCTGTCTGGTGTCTGTTTCTTTGTCTGAATATGGCGCTTATCACATGCTGTGTGGTATCGGCGTTTAGTATCGGGGCATTTTAACGAGTACGAGTACCGGAGCTCAGTATCGGGCCCGATACTGGTGCATCCCTAGTTCAAAGGTAATACTTTTTATAAAGTTTTTTAAAACATGGTATTAAAGTAAAAAAAAAAAATCAAAGAATTACTATGGTTAGACAAACATGGTATTACCATGCTAAATGTCCATAAACAGTATTGCCATGGTACTTGCCTTAAAAAACAGTTTTACCATTGTACATCGCCAGAAAACATGGTATTAACATGGTATTATCATAGTCCATTTCCAAAAAACTAAATAAATCCTTGGTATTACCATGGAAAATGTCCAAAAACATAGTATAATCAAGGTATATATATAAAACACTATGGTATTACCATGGTAACTGTCTTAAAAACTGTTTTACCATCGTATATCTCCAAAAAACATGGTATTGCTATGGTCCATTTTCAAAAAACAAAACAAAACATTATATTGCCATAGAAAATGTCCATGGTAATTGGAAAAATATACTATCAAAGTGCATAACACTATAGTATTATCATGGTAATTGTTTAAAAACCTGGTATTACCATGGTGTCACGTCAAAAGCACATTTTATTATTATGTCTAAAAACATGATGCGTCAAAAAATATGGTGTTACTATGGTACTCATAGTACTATTAAGATACACATCTATACATATATCTACCTATTTTTACCATAGAACTAGTCTAAAAAATACCACCATATATCTATAAAAACATGGTATTACCATGGTCCATTTTCAAAAAACAACCAAAAATACAAAAACAAGGTATTACCATGGTGCACAGTGAAAATAAAAAAACACAATATTACCACATCTAAAAATACATAATATGTTAAGTGAAAAAAAAATTACTATTGTAAATGTCTAGAAAACATAATATTAACATGGTATCATGTCTAAAACTCATGGTATTTTCAAAACACAAAACAAAACATGGCATTACCATGGAAAATGCCCAAGACCATGGTACTGTCAATGTAAAAATCTGAAACACTATGGTATTACCCCGATACTAAAAAAAAAAAAGTTTTACCATCGTATATTTAAAAAAACATGGTATTACTACGGTCCGTTTCCAAAAACAAAACATGGCATTACCATGGTACATGCCAAAAATTCCCCAGCATATTACCAAGTCTAAAAAATATATCATTATGGTAAGAAAGAACCATAATTACCATGCTAAATGTCATCCTATTAGCATGGTATCATGTCCAAAGAAATGGTATTACCATGTCTCAAAGCACTTACCAATAAAGCACAAACATACTTCCATGGTATGCTGGACATCTACTACGGTACTACCGTGGTATTCTTGGAGTAGCATGTAAAGAGATGACCATAGTATCTGAATCTAGTGAAGATGATCTCAGTATGTACTGTAGTGTGTAATATAAAGCTATTCTGCATGAGCCGGGGGGGGGGGGGGGGGGGGGGCTGTACCTTCCTGTGGCCGCTCTCTCCAGGAGGGTTTTCAGGCAGCATCATCTTCATGTATTCTTCTTTAGACAAGTTGGGCTGCTGACCTCCGTCCTTCAGTTTGTCCCGTCCTCTGTCCTGCAGCCGACAGGAAGTCTCTGCAGCGTAGAGCTGCCTGCGGGACACACAGAGCCGGACACGGATTATAAACACAGGCCGGAGATGCTCAGAGAGTTCAGGAGCGAGGGAAGAGCAGGGTCACTCATGCTGGTGGTCGAACACTGAGGATGGAGGGGCATGTGTGAAGCAGGACAGAAGAGCTGTAGATGCTGCAGGTCAGTGTAAAGTCATGATAATCACAGTATCACACCGAACACTAAACTACGAGCTAATGCTAATGTTTCTCACACATCCTTTCATCGGGTGAAGACGAGGAAGGGGAGAGATGGTGATGGGGCGATGTGACCTTGACGCTGCTGTGTGTGTGTGTGTCTCACACAGTGTGTGAGTCACTGGCAGCGTGCTATATAGCTGTCAGACCACATGCACACACAAATACACACACAGGCTAAAACTAAACCTGAATTACAAAAGAAATCACATTTTAAATACATTTATTAAATACATTCAAATGACATTGATCTAGCAATCCCCAGCAATTTGCAAAAAAGTTAAATCATGCCTGTCCTGGAGCATGTGGTGAATTACTGTCGTAGCTAAAAAAAAAAAAAACGAATACAAAATTTAAATAAAATTACAATTACAAATAAAAAGCAAATACAAATAAATCACACAGATAAATATAGAACAGTGTTGTTATACCAAAGAACAAGAACAGCACTATATTAAGACATGAAACTAAAAAAGTTGAACAAATTTTTTTCAATAGTAAATTAAATAATTAAAACAAACTCCGTAAATAATGATAATAAAATTAATATATTAAATTTTGTATGTATATTTATGTGGGTGTGTATGAGATTATGATATAAATATATATTTGATATTATATAAACACACACAACGGATATATATAATATATATATAATTAAAAGAAATTAAATATGCAAACAATAATGAACAAGTAATGTATTAAATAAGCCTTTTTTTTAAAGAATGAATCATTAAACAAATCAATAAATAAATAAATAATAATAAACATTTAAAAAAAAAAAACTAGATATGCAAAAAATAAAATAAGCAAATAAAATGCAATAATATAAGTAAGTTAATGCCCAGCTAGCCGTGCAGTATCCTTACTTATATATGTTTCTTTGCATTTTGCTATTATTTGCATATATTAATATGATGTTTATATATATTAATTGTAATTATAATTATTTATTTATTGAAATTCATCTTGTATTATATCGATAAATTATATGATTTACTAAAGTCACTCAAGGTTATTAGTAAAACTGGAACAAAAACTGAAAGGTACTAGTATTAGGGATGTTCATTTCGGTTATTTCTCCTAACCAACAACCGACGCCTCATTAACCGATTGTTAACTGTTAACCGACAAGATTATTTTAAATTAGAATTAAAATAAATTAGAAAGCATAAGTGTCTGTGACCCGTTAAAATACTAACATTTGTTTCCCGGGGATTAATTTTACATGCGCAAAAAGCAGTAAACAACAGAACATGAGGATTCACACATCATCACATCACGCACCTGCAGCGCTTCTGCAAGCAGAGAAAAACATAATAAAGCTAGGCTATATATATATAAATAATACATAGGCCTTACGAGCATATATTTTTAATTAAATAAATAAATTAAGAAAACGAACAGAAAAAACTGTGACAAGTAGCCTAGTATGAGAGTTTCGGTTCATTTTTGTGCTGCGCGAATGGAAACCAAGACGGCAGAAAGCGGCATCCTATTGTTCTTTAGGCTTATTTTACAAAAGCACAAAGATTTGTTTTTATTGTGAATGTACATAAATAAAAGCAAACCTTTTACAATTCTGATTATCTTTATGACTAAAAGGAGTAGTTGCTTCCACTGTTAGAAGGAAAAAATTCAAGTGATTGCGCCGGCGCCGCATGCGCGCACACAAAGTTAAGCTTTGCTACCTTGACAATGCAGTCTGTTCATTATCATAATAAATTAGTCAGTCTAACATATGGAAAAAACACACTGCTCAGTTTAAGTATGTAGTAAAATCTGTGCCGTTAAGTGTTATCACCGCACCGCCGTGATGTTATGCAAACCATTTTGTTTACAGGTGGAAATGGACCGCGACGAAGGGTATGTGAAGTACATAATAAATAATAATTTGGCATTCAAATACATCGCGAATATGGAAACATTTGATTTTGTGTCAAATGAGAGACCCAACGTTGGTTTCAGATTCGTTTTTGCCTAAATGAATTCGTTTTGGCTTGTCGTTTATATTGCTATAGCTTCTCTTATATTTTTAATTCTTGTTATTTTCTAAATACTGTTAATTGAAAGGATTTGTCGTGGAGTGAGGGGAACTAAAATAGCCTAGCTATGTTTACAGTGTTTATTATAATGTTTGTAAACATTTCGCGTCGGCATTAGGCCAATTTCTGAATGAAATAATAAAATGTGACTTATACGCAACTTGTTTTTTTTTCTCTAAAAAAGACAATTTTATTTATAAGCGTAGCGTATTTTAACCATGCAGCAAAACTTTTTCTATATTTTGATAAATTACTGAAAAATAAAAAATTACTTTTTAAACCGTTAAACTGATTGTGTTAATCGGTCAATTTTTACAGTCGGTTAACGGTTAACCGGTTAAAATGAACATCCCTAACTAGTATATATTACGGTTAAATCTGCTGTATTCAACAGCCTATTACAGACCCAGAATCAGGCTCAGCCTTGGGCTGACAGGTGTCCACAGGGAAAACAATGACAGACATCTCCATGCACAGCTTCAGTTCTTCTGGAATATCCTTAATAATACTAGATGAAACATAAAATATACAAGCTGCAGCAGAGTTAAAAATACTCAGTGAGTGTGTAAATACTGTAGATGAGTTAATTAATATTGTGAAAAGGTCACATTAAGATGTGTGCCGTCTTTTACGTATTTCGTCTTGGATAAAAATAACAACTGAGCAATGCAGCGAAAATCCAAACAAGTGCAATAGTGAAGAGGACATATTAAAACTAACTCAAAGCCCGCAGGTGCTGGACAATGTCATCACAGCTGTCTGGCACTAGCGCCGCAGTTTTAACACACTTTGGCGACGCATTGGCCTTTACTGGTGTATGTGTCTATGAGCAACTGTTGATACGAGCACTACAGGCTATGTCTGAGTCTGACAGAAAGTGTCGAGGTGAGCGAGGAGAAGAGGGTCGCTGCAGCACAGCAGGGAGAATTTCAGCGAGACATTTACACTCAGTGAGGAGAACAGAAAGGTCAGGGGTCGAAGGGAAAGTTCACTAACGGCGTGAGCACAAACATACACAGTGGGGGTGTGTGTATGTACCTGGACCGCTCGGCTAGAGCCTTCAGAAGGAAAGACAACAAGCTCTCGGCTCCACTGAGCAAAAGAAGCAGAGGAAAGTAGAAGAAACAGAGAAGTAAGTAAGCAGCTGCTTTCACACGGCGAGCGGTTTAGTGTCAAGTTGCACTGCAAACAGGAAAAAAGCTTCATTAGTAGGCACAATAAATGTGTGATATTGGATGATTTGTCTAGAGGCTGGGTTATGTAATGTGAAATAAAGGCTGAGGTGGAATAAACAAGGAAAGGAGGTGCTAACTGCATTACACGGCTTCTTTCATAACAGCTGGGGGAAAGCAGCTCAGCCGCACCATCAATCTAAGAAAAGTTTAACTGGAAACCTTTACTGAACAAAAGACATCAGTGGAGAGATGGACCTGAGAGAGTTTGATTTAGAGCACAATTACACACTTGCTATCTGAATGTGGACATAACATACATGCCTACTGTTGTCAAATAAGTCTAATTATAATAGTTACAGACTAACCCATACTGGGTTTGTTGCATTTTAGATCAAAAGCATTTACTGAACTGAGGTAACAAACGAAATGTGTAATTTGAATGTAAGGAAGTATAATTAAAATAAATTGACATTGCAATTTGTAACTAAATTGAAATTTGATTAAATTAATACAGAAGAATACAGAACAACAGATAGATAAATCGATAGAACAATGGATAGATAGACAGATAGAAGGATAGATAGAAGGATAGATAGATAGAACGATAGACAGAACGATAGATGGACAGAACGATAGACAGATAGATAGATAGAATAGATAGATAGATAGGAAAGACAGAACGATAGATAGATAAATAGATAGATAGATAGATAGATAGATAGATAGGAAAGACAGAACGATAGATAGATAAATAGATAGATAGATAGATAGATAGAAAGATAGATAGATAGATAGATAGATAGATAGATAGATAGATAGATAAAAAAATAAATAGATAGATAGATAGACAGAACGATAGATAGATAGAATGATAGATAGAACGATAGATAGATAGATAGATAGATAGATAGAACGATAGATAGATAGATAGAACGATAGACGGATAGATAGAAAGATAGATAGACTAAGAATAGCATAGAAGATAGATAGATAGATAGATAGATAGGAAAGACAGAACGATAGACGGATAGAACAATAGAAGATAGATAGATAGATAGATAGATAGATAGATAGATAGATAGATTTGAGGTAAATTGGGTCCCTTTTTGACTATCATCTCAATGCCGAAAGTGGCCAAATTGACCTAAATTCATCAAACATAAATCAATACGTCTTTTTCCCACTAAAGCCATTATCTAAAAAATAAAAAGACCTAAAAAGATCTCTTAAAAGAACAGCAGAGGTGGCTCAATCGCTTCCCATCCAGGATCCATTTGGAGTCCAGTGGGCAACACCGATCTTCTGTGTGGACCAGTACAGTTTACAGAGATCGATAGCGTACAGATCAATAATGAGAAGAGACACATGCCAAGTATATTACGTCTGCATGTTTACAGAGCTGATTTAGCACAGAACTCACTTCAATCAAGCCCCGTTAATCTACTGACGGTTCTCGGATCGATAGAGGAAAGATTCACTTTGATCTGTAACCTATTGCAGATGGTTTTCCGTCCTTGAAAACTGGAATTGCTTGATGATTGTGCCAGCGGAGAAATTAATTGGATAAAAAGAAGTGAGAGACCTTCACCACTGGCTAAATTCAGCCTCAGAATAAACTGGTCTCTCCTGGCCTTTTAAACCAGACACTTAATGAGTCACGCTGGCTCAAGCTTGGAGGGCAAGATTAAATTTAATCAAATCTAAGGCTCAACCTAATTGTTAGCATTAGGAAATTACAATATACGCTTTACACGCTCTAGAGATTTCAAAGTCTCAGAGTATGTGGAAATGGCCAATGGTAAATTAAATTAAACAACAAATAACTCTTACTGTATTTGAAGTGTCTTAATGTTGCTTTTAGTGGCCTAAACGATTAACTCCCAAATAAACCAATCATACCAGCAGATGAATCCCATTCCACACACTCACCCAAACTCATATAACTGCTTTAACCACTTTGAGTATAAGACTGCTATAAATCTGATTTAGGAAGGGATCCGTCAACTTATCTGCACATAGACAAAAATTAATCCGGTATAAATCAAATGAAACAATAAGGCACTAAAAATAGACTTTGCAATTTTATATAACCAAAACAATATATGAAGAGTTCATTTGCAAAGACCGATAAACACCACATAAAAAAAAGAGCTGATTGCCGTGCATTATTCTCCACATACAGTATAACGCGATCTGAACCCTAAACATGTTTTGTCAAAAAAGCTGGTTTTGTCCACTTTCAAGGCATCGAAAGTTCACGTTTTACTGCAGAAGCCGACAAGCGCTCTTGTTGTGACAAGGCTATTTCACTTTGAAAAGATGTGCTAGCTGAGAGAAGTTTCGTCAAAGCTGACTATAAGTGATCGAGGATGGATAATTTAGATGAACTTGATGAACCTGTGATATCTTCTTCAGGGTGAAAAAGGAAAACAAAAGCTGAAACGTTTTCACGGAACCTTGCAAAAGCAGCGCGTTACAATGGTGAGGGTAAAGCTCTGTGTATTGCGTGTAATCACATCCATACAGTTTATGATCACAACAACAACAATGTTTGTCAGGCATCTACATTGTCATCTGAGGAGATTACAAAGATTAAACAAGTGTTTTTTTAAACTCTAAAACATGAAACTTGGAGTTATCTGCTTTTGCCAAAAAACTACTGTTGGAGTTATCTGCTTTTGCTATAAAACAAACTTTTAATATGTAAGAAAAAACATACATTCAATGAACTTTAATTTTGTAAATTACCTGTATTTGTTCAAGTTATTATTACTTAATCAAAACAACCCAACTGCAGTTTGATTGATATTTCTTGGAATGCGCAATTTAAAAAAAACATGGTTTCTGCAAATGAACTATTTCATATTTAACTATTGAATATATATATATCTTACACCAACAGTGAATGCTTGAAAAAGAAACAAGCAATGAGCATATAAGAAAGAAAATAAACTATACAGATGTAGGTAGGCTCGGCTGTAAATACCCACAATCCTTGACACTTAAGCTGCCTGATATTAAACAACAGTAACAACATCATGCGTTTAGCACATGAGTTGAAATAAACATGAAAGCCTTATCTGATATCATTAGATGATGAGAAAGACAGTTCAGTAAAGATAAAGATGATAAACTTGAACAGAGCAGTTCCAATCGCAAAGCAAATCCAACATACAGGTAATCCAACAAGAAAGGTTACATCTTTATAATCCTTGTGCATGAGATCCAAGAGATCCACAAGTTGAAGTAATGAAATAGTTAACGAATGGAAATCCTCTTTTTGATCTCCAAGCAATGAATGACAACAATATGATTGCTAGTGGCAATAAAGAGTCCTTTTCGATTGAGCTTAAAACCAAAGTTTCCCAATCAGGACTTAGAGAGGTTTGTGGTAACACAGCCGGTAGGCCATGCTGCCTCTCCCAACAAATCTGACTTTCTCTACCATCCACCTGGGTAAATACAAGTCACTAGAGCACCCTAGCACTCCTGGTGGTGTGTAGTAGTATTACTCTCAGAAAAAAAAACATAGTAACTGGCCTGAGCCTGTTATTGGGGGCTCGTCCGGGATCGGTTTGTCATCAGATCTCCTATGCCGGCTTTGTGTGTGTGCATTAGTGCTGGGCCCTGGCTTCTGGCTACTATGGGGGACTGCCTGGGCACTGGAAGTTTCTGGAGAGGACGTGTGCTTGAAGCTGTGGGGTAAGGAGCTGCTGGAGTGGTGGGAGCCACTGGCCAGTGCACATGGGATAGAGGAATGTGAGACCCAACCATCAAAGCAACATTAAATGAATTCCTGTACTGCTTAATTTAAGCACCAGTGGTTAGACAAAGAAGGCATATTTATGGCGTTTTTACAGCTGGCTCATATGGTGCTTTAGTTTTTGGAATCTGGTGTTTTTTTCCTTAGTTTAGTTTGTTTATGCTAGAGGTGTCCAAACCAGGGGCTGGATTCACGAAAATCTTCTTAGATAAATTCCAAGATGTTCGTAAGAATGTTCTTAAGTGCAATCCTTGAAAAATTCTTAAGTTCTCAAAT
The DNA here is from genome assembly GCA_018155175.1 of Sinocyclocheilus anophthalmus. NCBI lineage: Eukaryota > Metazoa > Chordata > Actinopteri > Cypriniformes > Cyprinidae > Sinocyclocheilus > Sinocyclocheilus anophthalmus. The sequence continues at coordinate 89,536 of JADLZN010009494.1, read as the reverse complement.
ATGTTCTTAAGAAGTCTTTCTGAATACATGGCTAAAGATGCACTGATAAACTTACTTCAAGGATTGTCTTTTTGCGCTTCCTGCAGATTACTGTAATAATCATAATAAACGTGCACACTATTTCCGTCGCGACCAGCTTAACTGGCGCTCGGCTTCGCATTTTTAATGAGCTGTTTTTGAACAGTTGCTTTTAAAGAGCCTGTCTCAAGCTGCAGCGATCGGTTTAATTCATTTTTGTGCTGTGATTTTGCGCTCTCTTCCGAGTGAACGGTTTCTGATGTCCGTGCTGCTACAGAAAACGTGCCCTGTGTATGGGCACATTCATATACGCTGAATATTGCCAAAGATTATGTCGTATTTATAGGCTAAAATTAAAAACGAGCTCCCTATCTGACACATTTTTGAAGAGTTGTTACTGAATTTTGAATTCAGCAAAAAGTTGCGCTACACATAATCATAACCAGTCATTGTTTACATTATCAGTCATTGCTGTCTCTTCAGAAAACTTGTGCACATCCCTATTAATAGTCCTATTGTGTAGCCTATTATATGTAGCTATTGTTGTTGTAATGTTCAAATATAACAATTAATTTGAAATAACCCAATACATTCATTAAATCATTATTATGGATTTAAGACAAGTCTGGGGCTATCCTAACTTTAAGAAGTTATTTACAATGATTTTTAAGAAGATTCTTTTCAAGAATTTGAATTATTTTTAAGTTTTGTCTTGAGAACAATTTTTGGGAATACAAAATATTCTTAACTTGTTTCTTAGGTAAAAAAAAAGAAGAAAATGGCAGTTAAGACGAAATTTTTTCTTAAGAATGTCTCATGAATCCGGCCCCAGTTCTTGGAGGACCACTGACCTGCAAAGTTAAGCTCCAACCCTAATTAAATACACCTGAACCAGCTAATCAAGGAAAAATTCAGACTCACTACAAACTTCCAGGCAAATGCGTTGGATCTGATTGGAGCTAACCTCGGCAGGACATTGGCCCTCCAGGAACAGATTTGTACATGCTTGCTTTATATTAAAAGTGTAACTGACCCATTGCAAAGACCAGCCCACTTTATTTACTGTTGTTACTTCCGACAAGCCATGGCGCTCTCACGCCACACATCATGTCCTCACGTAGTGAAAAATACATCGCGGAGCAAGACACTGACAGCGTGCCGTAAGACAAGACAGAGCACGTAACGTTTGGTATGATGCAAAGTCTCAGCTTTCAAATTTTGTCTTTTAAAAAAAAATTTGAACAATAAATACCGTTTTGTGGCTCTTAAATGTGTGGTGACAGATCGCTGTAGCGCCTCAGTTCAAGAGGGACATGAACCGATCGTCTCTTCCTCTTTACTATAGCACAAAATAAACATGACTAAACATTAGAAGGTATCTTGTTTCAACCATGCAAAGATGACAATACACACCATTTTTCAAGTACAAGTCTACCAATGTTAATCTACTCTCCTGTCTGGTTTGTTTGTCAGAAAAAATGGCAGATGTGGCATTATGACTGGTCAGATCGCATGTCATCTCTTCCGTGCGAAGGGTCCTTGCCATTTTCTCAGTTGAATCGGGTACATTGCAAGAATGCTGTCCCAACAAAGCCTTGATTTCCGCGCTACTGACATTTATTATATATACAAGGCTTAAATATACATTCTCTATTTAAGCAGTGTTCCCAACCAGCACTCCTGTGGTGCCCATTTCAATAAGGAGGTTCAACCAACTCAGAGTTAAAACTGGAACTCTTAGTTGACTTACTCTGAGATGGGAAACTTTTGAGTTTTCAGTTTCAGAACAGTTGAATTGAGTTAGTTCAATCAACTCTGAGTAGGTTGACTCTTGAGTTTAGCACGTGCACCACGACTATGAAAAGCCATGATCAATGGAGCTTCGATATTACGATTCACCATGGCAACAGTACCCGACAAAAAGACGACCACATAATTCCAAGTCAATACGTTACTTTAATTCTTAATCACTGTTATAACATTAAAGGTAAAAAGTGGCAGAACATTAGGTTAATTGACCTAAAGGCTATTCCTTTCCTGGTATCCCCGGTTCAAAAAAAAATATAAAATAATAATAATAATAATTTAAGTGCATTTTTCTTATTTTGCAAATGATCTGCCAATAGGGTAAGAAAAATATGGCAGCGGCTATTTACACTAAGTGGAATTAGCATACTTTCTTAGCGATAGATCCTATTTACAGTAGTCTAAGTGCAAATAGCTCTAGATGCTATTTACACTTGAAAATAGTGATATATTCTATTTATCATGTAAAAGTAGCAGTTCTTTGCAATAAGTGTAAATAATAATTAGATGCTATTTATACTTTATACTGGCGGATACATACTATTTGCACCTCAGTATTGTTGTACATTAACAGGATGCAATAATAACATAGAGTGTAAATGATTATATTTATTACAATTATAAATACTTTTATCATTATTAAACACTCGTTAGGCACTTTACTTACACTTTTAGAACATTTTCTTCTTTTTTATTGAAAATAAATTCTAATGTGATATGTGATTGGAAAAGTGAGAAGAGCGAGCTCGGCAAAAGCCGGACTCGAACCTGATCAATCACGTCACAAGCTAGTTTTCCGCTCCCAACGCTTTATTGCCTACACCACTGAAGTCGTTAATCATGCGTGTCGTATTTAACCTTGTGTCACATTGGACAGCGGAGCTACTGTAAATTTGCACTTAGTAATAGACACTCCGAATAATCTTGTTTTCCATTTGCATTAAGATTATTTTTATTACCACACTGGCAGATAATTTTACTTAAGTAAAATGCACTTAATTTAGATCCCCCCAGGAAATTAGACTAAATATCTTATATATAATTTTCTTATATAGAAAATTCATCTTGATTTAAGAATTTTTAGATATTTGTACTTGAAATAAGAAAAAAATACTTAGTAAGAAAAGCATTTTTGCAGCGTGCATGAATGAATTAAGTATTTAAACATCGCTTACGCTTTAAAAAGGGGGAGGAGACCGAAAGAAACTCTGGGTTTACCGAAGAAAGCCTGCTCCTGACCAGGTTAGGTTCACAGAGTAAGTGTAACTGACTCGGAGTATAAGTTACCTCTTTTTCAGAAACAGGCTTGACTTACCCTGCTTTCTCGGATTTGACAAACCTCCCATTCTGAAACTGAAAACCCAGAGTTTCCCTCATTTAAGTGTTAACATACTCAGAGTTTTCACTTATCCTCCTTTCTGAAACGGCCCCTGGAGTACCAACACTGCACACTGTGCATATCTCCTTTGACCAACACACCCATTTCAGGTCTTGGGAATCTCTACTAATGAGCTGATGAGTTGAATCAGGTGTGTTTGATTAAGGAGACATGCAAAACTTGCAGTGATGAGGGTACTCCGGTAACGAGGTTGGGAACCACTGACTGATGTAGAGGATAATCCATGGCTAGGTGTGCGTTACATAATTTTAATGCACAACAAGTAGGCAAAAAACCACCCAATGCACAGCAAGTGAATATCAAGGTGTGTACTCTGCAATGAGAGGGCAGTTTTACTCGCATGTGATTTGCAACACATTTGGGTATGCTTTAAAATGTTGCCTTGTGAAAGTGAATGGAACCAAGAAGAGAATGCAATATTGTTACAATTTAAGTCCCTGTTTTGGAACAAAGCAAATGATGTACAGGTCTGAAAACACCTTTAAAGTGATTAGATCAATAGCGATACAATGCAGCCGGTTTCTAGGAATGACCCCTTGGCCTTCCGTTTAGGAGACAGCGGGTGAATTCTGCATTGACAGCGCTCTGTTCGGGCATCTTTTGAAATACATTCACAAGACAAACATGCACACAAAAACACACATCAGAACTGACAACATGCATATGAGCAGGACCCTGACCTTTCTACACCTTTCTACAACATGACAGCTGCCATTCACTTCGGTCCATCTCTAAGAGACTTCTTACCATTTTTCTGCCTTTTATATAATAGTCTATGCTCACAAGGGTTTAGTCAACATAAGAAGCTCTAATAATACTCCTTAAAGTGATGTACTTTTGAAACCTCACTTATCCATGCATTTGAAGACAGTTGGTTCTGAAGAACATGAGAACACTCTTAACATAATAGAAGGTAATTTGACAATTTTGCTAATGGTTTTCCTGAATTGCTCTGCAGTGCAAAACAAAGCACTGTTTCACTGTATGGATGGAAAATAACCCTATATGTCTACATTTAAGTGCTATACGCAAAGCCATCTATTTTTCCCTTTAAAAACATTTTCTATTATCCCATGTTATCTCAGTTGCACAACTTTTATGATCACTCAGTACAATGCAAATAATGTCTTCAATGCAAATCAAGACAATATAACTTTCTTTTCCATAATGCAAAAAAGAGATTGCAACTGGAAACAAGCTTAATTGGCCTGGAATCACTGGAAATAATTTTTCAGCTGCACCACCCGAGTGCTTCAAATACACACTACCATTCAAACATTTGGGGTCAGTAAGATTTTTTTTGTTAAATAAATTAATACTTTTATTTAGCAAGGACGCATTACATTCGCAAATGACATTAAAGACATTTATAACAAAAGATTTCTATTTCAAATAAATGCTGTTCTTTTGAACTTTCTATTCATCAAGCAATCCTGACGTTTTCCACAAAAATCTGTAGCAGCACAACTGTTTTCAACACTGATAATAATCAGAAATGCTTATTGAGCAGCAAATCAGCATATTAGAATGATTTCTGAAGATCATGTTACACTGAAGACTGGAGTAATGATGCTGAAAATACAGCTGCGCATCACAGGAATAAATTATATTTTACATTATATTCAAATAGAAAACAGTTGGAACTGTAATAATATTGCACAATATTAATTTTTTTACTGTACTTTTGACCAAATAAATACAGCCTGGGTAAGCAGAAGAGACTTTTTTCAAAAATTATCTGTATGACCTCGAACTTCTGAACTTGTCAAGCTTTCAAAATGAGGACAAAAAGTAATTGTTAGCAAATTTAGATGTAAAAACCCTGCAGACCTGTTATTAAAAAGCAGCATTCCTCTCTCTCCAAGTGAATACACACAGCTGGATATGTAAAATGTCCAGACAGGCAAAGCACTTTATTAATTGTGTGTAACTGAAGAATATGCATATATTTATAAACAATAACTGATAGCAGACTGAGAAGTGCACATTTTCTCTTGTTAGCATTCCACAGCTGAAATCTAGCCAGTAGGCTAATCAATAATGTTGGCAAAAACATTACCCGAACATAATGAACCAGGAAACGCTTGATCCATTCAGCCTCAAGCTACAAATCTGACCTATTTATATTCTCATAAACATCAGCTCTCTCTCTTTTGCTCACCTAGAATGAGATGAGGTCTCGCTCAGGTCTCCCATACTCCCGTCCGCGGGCGCGTGTCCGGGGGCAAGAGCTGCGCCGTAGCTCTGGGGAAGGTACAACCTGCCGTGGTCTTCCTCCGTGGACCCTTCTTCTGTCAGTTCCGGTGTCCAAGGGTGTCCCGGATCAGACACCCCGTGACCCTGGAGCATGATGCGGGCCACAGACGCACTGGCGACCCCCGGGGTCATGCTACAGGGCGCGGTGTCAATACCGCTGTCTGTGGAGGCTCCTTTGATGTAGGTGAGACCCAGCATCTCTGGATCCATCAGGTCCCCGGAGCCGAAGTGCTTCTCATCACTGTTACTGCTGGAGGCGTTGCTGGACAGAGTGTTACTGCTGGAGTGGCTGGAGTTCTTATCGCCGCCCTGCTGGAGGACAACAGATACCAAGAAAACATTAATAATAGGGCACTTTTTTGGCAAGACATTTACTACGGCATGTTTGCTATCTTTTATAGCAACAACCTAATACTCAACCACCCAGAATACTCTAGCAACTGCGTTGCATTATTTGCATGGGCAAGAACCACATATATTTTCTTAAATAACATATATATAAGAAAAATAAACAAATAAATATATTAAAATGAAAAATAAATCTATCTGCAACACAAATATAATATATAAAAATTTAACAATATTCAAAAAACTTTTAAATCCATGATACTTAAAAATCTTTTTCATGGGCAAGAACCAACTTATATTCTAAAAACAAACACACAACAGAGTATAAATATATACAAAACGTATATATAAATTCATACAAACTGATCACTCTACAACTGCTTTTTGCAATATTCTTTTATACTATATCTAAGACTATCTCTATAGTATATATATATATTAATATCTACTTAACTAATATTATACTGATTATTTCATTGGCCAAAACTGATAACTCATTTTTTTTTTTTCACAAAATCACGTTTTTGTTTATGCGCATTCCACGGAAATATCAATCAAACTGCAGTTTGTGTTGTTTGTTTAGTAATTATTTAAATAAGGGATTTACAAATAATTTACAGTTAATTGAAGTAGTATTTTTACATAGTAAAAGTTTTTTTATGCAAAAGCAGATACCTCACATTTCTGTTTTAGAGTTAAAACAAAACAATTTTCTTTGTTAATCTCCTCAGATTCCTCGTGTATGAGTGCCGACAAAACGTTATTGTTGTGTATCATAAACTCTTACATGCCGTTTAATCTTTTTTTGCAATTAACTCCATTATATATCAGAAACGTAATATATAATTAGAGTATCTAAGAATATATATATATTATATATATATATAGCTACTGTATATACATACATATAATATATTAGGGATTCCCACTATTGATTTTTGCCGGATATCCGATATCCGATATGGTTGCTACCGATCATTTTTTACATTTACATTTACATTTATTCATTTTGCAGACGCTTTTATCCAAAGGTGACTTACAATTGGGGGATACATAAAGGGATTCTTCTTAAAGAGGCAAACAGACACAAGAAGTGTTTGTAATACCAAGTTCTTAGACATTGTTCAAATAACTACAAGCTAGAAAGAGAATTAATAATAAAGAGAGATATTTTTTTTTTTTTTTTATGAGGAAGTCAAGTAGCTTCGAAAGAGATGAGTTTTCAGCTGTCGCTTGAAAATTGTCAGGGATTCAGCATTCCGGATAGGGGTGGGAAGATCGTTCCACCAGCCAGGAATGGTTAACGAGAATGTTCTGGAAAGTGATTTTTAGCCTCTCTGTGATGGTACCACAAGGCGTCGCTCACTAGTGGATCTCAGACTTCTGGAGGGGATGTAGTTTCGTAGTAGTGAGTGGAAGTAGGCGTGTGCTGAGCCTGTGGCTGTTCTATATGCAAGCATCAATGTCTTGAAATTGATTCGGGCCGCAACCGGTAGCCATTGCAAGGAGATAAAGAGAGGTGTAACGGGCTCTTTTGGGCTCGTTGAAGACCAGTCGTGCCGCTGCATTCTGAATCATTTGTAGAGGTTTGATTATTTCCTTTCATTTGGAAATAACACTATGTTATTCTTGTGCAGAGATTACAAACAAATTTTTTAAATTTTGGATAGTTTTGAGCAAACGTTACTTGTAGAACTAAAACACTAATATATTAACCATAAATAATAATCTTTTGTAAGAGTAACATTACAACTTTGAAATAACTATTCTAAATTAATTCACAGTTTTTTTTTTTTCCATGAGACCAGATGACAGTGGTAACCTGTAATCTTTTATTTGTAGTTTTAACATTAGTAAAATGGTGGTGAAACAAGAGATTTAAACAATTCAAAAATCTTTTAGTGCGCTCCTTGTATTTACGTTCTTCTCAAATCCAGTTGAAAAAAACCTCATCAAACTTAATGTACTACAACTCATGCGATATAATAGACTTATTATATTATATATATATCATACTTGGTATAATTAGTTAATTGCAAATGTCATGTTTTGATTTTTTTGCATTTAATGTATGCTTTTGACCTTCTAATCAAAACATACTTGTGATTTTTTGACATCAATTACTGCTTTATTTATTCAGAAATACAATCTTAATGTTATTTGTGTATTTTACGTTCATTTAACGTCCCCTAAATAAAACACTAGGGCTGTGCAATTAATCGCATGCGATTGTCAAGCGCATCTCGTGTAAATTCGTTTTGTCTGTGGTCGTAATCTACACAGAACCGTAAAGTATGTCCTGCATATCTAGCAATATTGCCTAATTGTCAGTGAACTATGGCTCTGTGTAGTAAATGTTGCTCCATCTGAAAGCAGGTGATGGAGGTTTACTACCAATCACGGAACCGGCTTTACTGAGGAGATGCGCATTACAATCGCATGCGATTAATTGCACAGACCTATAAAACACCTTACCGGATGGGAATTAGAACCCAGGGGAGGCTTACCGATCGATCTGCGCAGCGCAGCTTCAAGTCAAACACACCTACTGTTGACTCTGTCGCAGACTGGATGTGTCATTCTGCAAATGAAATGCGGCGATCCAAAACAGTGAAACTAACCACCATTCTGGCAAAAGTTTGCTTCAAGAATGACCACACAGCTGATGTGATATTATCTCTGTCACACCCTGAGCACATGCTTGAGCCTCTTACATGCCTTTTATGCCCAGCATGATCGGCATAATTTTGCATTTATCGGGTGTGGGTGTGTGGCAGGCCGATAGCCGATATTTTTCTTTGTAATCTGTTTATCGACTGATTCTGATTAACGTGTTCATAATAATGCGTGTGATATGTCCCTAATATATATATATGGTCATAGTGCATACGATTAAGCCACTACATAAGTAACAAAGTCATAACAGAATATACATGAGATATAACACTATAACACTGCCAGCATAAGTCGCAAGGTTCAGTGTTCAGAGCACATGCATTAACAGTGCATATTTTCTGATCTATAATTCTAATTAGCAGATGGAAAACAGGCCGTATCTGCTGTCATACTCTTTGTCATTTGACACCATCTTTAGTCCAAACTAATATCATGCCAATTTAAATGTACCACTGCAAAGACCAGCACAACTAATTACTGAGCTAATGAATAATTCTGTGACTGATAATGTATGCAAATATGTGCTGTATTTATTAATTAGTGCGCAGACAATAGGCGTAATAAATCAAGAGAGCAGAGCCGTGTACATCTCCCAGCAGATACGGACAACAGCATTTTACACAATGCAACAGACATTAGAGACCATTTCAGAGATTAAAAGGTTTGTAAGTTATTGATATAGATGGTAGAAGGCAAACAGACAATAACAAACATAATTAAGATTACAGATAATTACAGACTGCCATGAAATGATCCAACACACTTATTAATGCAGCTGTAAAACTCATTCCACTTAATGTGGATAATGAGACGGTCCTTTAATCTTTCATGGTTTTCCATATTTGTTAAAAGGCTGTACAGATACAAACTGCCTATAGCTCTTCCTCACAGAAACACAAATCATTTTCTGTAGATTAAACATCCTCAAGATCTTAAAGTCTTCAGAGCAACTGAGAGAAGCATTAGAGAACATGCCATAGGAATGAGCTTTGGAATGAGTTTCAGTTAGACCTTGGCGTCTAAAACGTCTATCCTCTTTGGCATATGATACTTGATGTGGGCTGGAATGAATTAAGACATTATCTGCAATTTTCTTTAATAGAAATTTTTAAATTACGAAGTTACGTGATTAAAAACCACAAACTGCAAAAACTGTTTGCAAATGAGAATGGAGGCAAATGCTCTTCACAGTCATTGAAAGAGAAAAGTTTCATTTGAAAGAAATTACAAGTGATAACATTAGTGTAAGTGAAAAAGTAATGAACGTTAATTTACCTTGGAACAAATGAGAATGATCTTACTAATGTTATACGTTTTCATTCGGGGGGAAATATATAAATAAGCAGTATAAGATATATATATATGATGATAGTAGCATGGGTGTTCCCTCCCAGGGAGGCAAGGATCAGTGACCGATGGTCAAAAAATTGTATGAGAATATAAATCCTAGTAACAAATGAAAACCAGTGCACATATGACAAAAGATGACATATACAAAAGCGGATGCCATCACCTCGGTTATTTCCTTAGTAAGAACTGTTCAACAAGCGACAGCCACAGTAAGTAACAGCGGAAGTCCGCGTCTCTTCTCCGCCTCCCTGGAGCCCCATTTGTTTTAACGACCACTAAGCGTGCGGTGAGTTGGTGTGGGGCGTAACTTGAGAATGAATGGGGGGGCAAGTCGCGTCTACCGGAGCATGCTTCCATCGCGACTACTGTGATATGTGTGATTATGCTCGCTCAGGGTTGGTTTCATCGCATATAATCCCCCTCTTTGTGCTATTTGTAGTCGCGATTCTGTAGTCCCGCGAATCAGTCTGAATTAAACAAAATTAGGCATATAATGGGAAACTCATTCCATTGTAAGTAAAGCATACACACACTCTATATACGCCGGCACTTTGTCATTGTCAAATCAACGTCAAAATGGCCTGAACACATTGATCTGTTTTTTTGTTTGGTGTGTGGAGGAATCAGCTTGCTTGAATTTAAAGGACATCCTCCGCGAGTGAATGTCTTACCAGAGCCTGATGACTGATCCAAAAGAACTTTTTATTACTTATACATAAAGTTATATATAATATATATTATTTTATATTATATTTTATATATATATAATGATTTTATTTATATATTTATTTTTCTTTACAGTATTTATTATTCATTTACGACTTAAAAGTGCACATTTTTATTAAATTGGAATTTCACTCATATTGTAGGCACTAGTCACTTTTTTATTCTATTTATTGATACTTTAAGATACGAATTTCTAAGATTACTGACTTACCCCGTGGGTATGGAAATTATTCAGACCCCTTTAAATTTTTCACTATTTGTTATATTGTAGCCATTTGCTAAAATCATTTTAAGTTAATTTTTTTCCCTCATTATGTACACACAGCACCCCATATTGACAGAAAAACACAGAATTGTTGTCATTTTTGCAGATTTATTAAAAAGGAAAACTGAAATATCACATGGTCCTAAGTATTTAGACCCTTTGCTGTGACACTCATATTTTTAATTCAGGTGCTGTCCATTTCTTCTGATCATCCCTAAGATGGTTCTACACCTTAATTTGAGTCAAGCTGTGTTTGATTATACTGACTGGACTTTATTAGGCCACACACCTGTCTATATAAGACCTAACAGCTCACAGTGCATATCAGAGCAAATGAGAATCATTAGGTCAAAGGAACTGCCTGAAGAGCTCAGAGACAATTGTGGCAAGGCACAGATCTGGCCAAGGTTACAAAAAAAAAATTTCTGCTGCACTTAAGGTTTCCTAAGAGCACAGTGGCCTCCATTATCCTTAAATGGAAGACGTTTGGGACTTCCAGAACCCTTCCTAGAGCTGGCCGTTCCGGCCAAATTTAGCTATCGGGGGAGAAGAGCCTTGGTTTGAGAGGTAAAGAAGAACCCAAAGATCTCTGTGGCTGAGCTCCAGAGATGCAGTCGGAGATGGGAGAAAGTTGTAGAAAGTCAACCATCACTGCAGTCCTCCACCAGTTGGGGCTTTATGGCAGTGTGGCCCGTCGGAAGCCTCTCCTCAGTGCAAGACACTTGAAAGCCTGCATGGAGTTTGCTAAAAACACCTGAAGGACTCCAATATGGTGAGTAATAAGATTCTCTGGTCTGATGAGACTAAGATAGAGCTTTTTGGCCTTAATTCTAAGCAGTAATTCTAAACTTTTCCATGACATTCTAATTATTGAGCACGCAGAACCTGTATACCTACACACACACCCACACACTCACACACACACACACACAACTACCCATATATATATATATATAGTATTCTTTTATTACAGTGTTTTTCATATACACCTCCGCAGAGTATAGATATTTTACTTATCAACATTTTGGTGTCACTAGGTCATTTTTTATGCTTCTCCTATTAACTAAAGTCCAGGACTCATACGGATATGCTGCATATTGTGATTACAATTCCGTCACTTATCTATGAGATCATTTCAGCAAGGGCGCTTCTAGGTTTTGGAAGACCATCTTATACACTATATCATGTGCTACATGAGCCGTTGTTTCTAGCCCCCGCCGTCCCTGCACTAACATCTATTTACTTCAGCTGGACGCCGGTGGTCAGTGCCTTATCGAACAGGCATTTGTGAGATATTGGGGATAAACTCACATCCAAGGTGAGAGTACCCTGACGAACCTCGAGCGTGGCCCTCTATTAACAGCCCCAAGGCGCAGACTCTGACCTTATCGGCATTCTTCAGTCACACTGTATCCACATGCACACTGACAGCAGCACTCACAGGCCCTAATGCCCTCCGTCGCGTGTGTTTTTCATATCTAAGCTTTCAGCGTATGCCGTAACACCCTAAAAGGTCTCGAGTCTGAAGCAATTTCCCCAAGCAGAGGAAGATCCCCATGTTTCCACTTATATCAACTTGATTATATGGTTCATATGTTATGGTAAATCCGGCTCCCAACATTTCTGCACAATCCTGAAGGTGAATTCCCCTATTAGTTGAATTCGTCCAGGCCATTTATAACATCCAGTGCAGAATATAAACCAAATTCCATGGGTCGCTGATTGGGCGAGCCACATACCAAATGAATTATACATAAAGCACATTTTGTCAGCGTTCTACTGTCCCTTTAAATGACCCAGATCTCATAAGCCCCTTACGTGCTGGTGTAGCGACTGCATGATTTGGGCAAGTAGGACATGTTCCTGAATCACCTCCGTTGGTGTCCAAATTTACTATCAGTAATACGATTTTAAGGGTTAATTTCTGGCTTCGTAAGATTCTTATTCAATCCATATTTCTAATTTGATTTATGGCAGTGGGTCCTCAACCAAGGTATTTATACATGCAAAACAAGCCTAAAATAAGCTAAAACAGCTAAAAATAAAAAACATTTTTAGGTGAATTACAATTTTTTTTCTTCCCTCAGCCTTGGAAAACCTGGATATATGGATATAAAATCTTATGGGCATGGGCATTTTTTATATAGAATATAATTATGATAATGTTTTCTAATTATTTGAATATTTATTTTTTATTGTTGCATTTCCTGATTTTCGTTTTCATTTTTTTCTTAAAGTCTTAGCAATTTTGTTGTCAGTCTTTGTCATTTTTATTAGCTATTTTGACAGTGGGAAAATTAGTATATATTGATCCCCTGCTTGATTTTGTAATTTTACCCCTTACAGAATGGGGTCTGTCAGTTTTATGTAGTTTTTATTTTTACTGTATATAGACATAATACCAACCCAAAATCCAGAAACACCTTTTTTATATAAATAAGATTATTAATGACTTAATGCCTTCAGTTACATTAAATGACAAAATTGTTGCCGGCTGGTATCTGGCAAATAGTTGATATAAAAACAGATTTTTTAAAAAATATTTCTACTCTTCCTTTATTGTTTTGTTTAAAGTTTTAGTTAACTATAATAAGTGATTCCGACAAATATTATGTTCAAAATTCCTCATCCACATTTACATTCTCCAATAGTTAATTGTGATTTACTTATTTTGTTTACCTATTGTTACAAGTGGCTATGAACTTCTTGTTTCTATAAAAAAATAAAATAAAAACAAAAGTTGTTTGAAAACAGAGCTTGAGCATTACTAGCAGAGGTACCAAGGCAACTATTAGAGAATTAGCGAGGTGGGTTTGATTATATTTGTATTAGGACCCCAAATGTGCGCGAGGGCCTTGGCAGTTATAAGGTTACATCGTTTTCTTTAACATGATATTTAATGGTTGGGCTTGTACTTCTATGGCACCACTCTACTCTAACATTGAGCCGTTGGGATGTGGGAATATAGCTTACCCGCGGCGGGCAGACTTTGTTGTTTGGATCCTATATGCGCCATCTCGTTTCCTTCATAAGGACGTATTGATGTGCGATCGATGTGGTGCGAAGCTGACGTGCCCACCTATAGAGCCATTTTCGCAGCTCCAGACAAATTGCCGCCTCTGTGGAAGAAAACAGACTGACTGCCGCAACACAAGAGCATGACACGGTCTAACATGGTTCATAGCTTGGTCCAAACGGGTCTAGATTGATTTATTCTTCGGGCTGGCAGACACCTTGGACCAACTCTAATCACTAGATGTATTCGAGAATACCAGGACTTGTGCCTACAATACCCTAGTGGCTGTTTGACAAAAAATATACATTGGTGATTTTTCCGTGTTAAACAAAATGGTCCACTTGCGTATAGGAAATTGTATTTTGGTAGACAGCGCCGGCACGATGGGGGGGGGTCAACAAAGTGGGTCGCTTCGTGACTATACTCGTCTCCTGGTCATACTATAAGCGTGTATGCCGAGACTCGGCCTGGTCTTGGGCAGTCTGATTGTGGCGAAGTTCTTGGGAGGCAACCTGCCAGGTGTACTTTGTGGCGTGTGTGTGCAGTGTCACAAATGGCAGTTTTTACTCAATTAAGCGTTTTCGTCGGAAAAGTTACCGGCTAGGGCTGGTGAAATTATGGCAAGAAAATTAATCTTCGATTTGTTTCCTCAGACGGCTTTGGGCCGAGGTCCTCCGATTTTTGGCGATTCAACTTGAACAATAGTAATCACTACAACGCAGGATTCAAGTAACTTTTTCTTTTATCTAACCCTCGAAATGAAGAAAATTCTATTTTAAGTGCCCAACACATGAAGTTCGTCAACAGGAGCAAAGGTTAACAAATCACTTGTTCAATATCTTGTGTGAAAAGCATGCCTGACCTACGCCCAAGGACCTACTTCGCTCCCGGAACCGTGTTCCTTCATACATATTCCATATGTTCCAGAAATAATACCAGGAAATGCTTAACAAAAAACATTCTGAAAAGTCACTGGTAATTCAAATTCAAAAGACTGAATTATCACACCATGGACTATTAGTAAAAACTATACATGTTCTGTATAAACAATGAACAGCAGCTTTCAGCCTGTCCCCATGATGCAAACATGAAATATCAGACAATACAGTAGTAGTTCTTTACAGGTTTTATATTCGATTGCGCTGCTTTTCCATTGATTTTTCTATGTAAACATGGACACGTTTGACTGTTGCG
This sequence comes from Sinocyclocheilus anophthalmus, assembly GCA_018155175.1. NCBI lineage: Eukaryota > Metazoa > Chordata > Actinopteri > Cypriniformes > Cyprinidae > Sinocyclocheilus > Sinocyclocheilus anophthalmus. The sequence goes on along the minus strand of JADLZN010009494.1, from coordinate 74,482 downwards.
CTCATTAATGCAGTGAAACCGTTAAAAAAAAAATTTCCTAACATTTCTAAAAACACAGCGCTCAAGTTAAAAGAAGCTCAACTCCCATCTTCCAGAATTTTTTCCTATTCCACTGCCCGTGTCGCGTCTTTGTCAACACAAAAGCCCATTCTGTGTGAATGGCAGCTAGTGATATACACACCGTAAAAATTTACGGTAAAAAAACGGCAGCAGTGGTTGCCAGAATTTTACTGTAAAAAAATACAGTAGCAACATTTTAAGTTTTACGGTTTTAACTTAAATTTACAGTTAAATACTGTTATTTCATTAACTGATATAATGTTAATTTACCAACCTATTGAAGTACTGAAATCTTTTTTGTACCTTTGTAATACACTGATAACCGCCCAATGCAGGAGGTGATGAGAAAGTCACATGATGAACCAAAGCCCATCCCAAGCAGCTTTTAAATAATAACATATATAGAACTTGCACAGTGTCGTTCACACAAACACTAAACCCCATCCTGGTGACGCACTTGATACTGAAATAATGCAATAAACATTTCATTTAACAACAGTAGGTTGTAACACACACCTACATACAAAACTGCTAAGAACACAAGGGAAAACATAGTTATTTCAACAAAAAAACGAAAAAAAATTTGAAATGTAACGCATAGAATTCTGGGAATGTCAATTTAACGGTTATTCACTGTAAATTATACGGTCTTTTTCACTTCCAAAAATGGTATACTACCGTAAAATGAATGTCCAATACGTTTCTTCACTCGTATATATCTAGGGGAATTTACCGTTAACCATTTAACAGGTTTTTACTGTAGCATTTTACAGTCTTTTACCGTTAAATTCATGGTCATTTTTTTTACAGTGTACTACTAATGGTACTTCACAGAACGCGCCACACACGATCATTGTTTTCTCTTTCCTGTTATCACTGGCATATTGTCTAAGTGTCTAATTCTAATGATTGGTAACAATTCTATTCAAAATTGTAAAAAAAAATCGTGGCAAAACATTAAATTCGAATTCTTTGATAAAATCGGAAAAATCGCCCAGCCCTAAGTTCCCGTATAATAATCTCCAGTATATTTTCAGTCCAGTAGCTAATGTCTTCCTGACCTTCACTCGTGGGAATGATCAGTGTAAATGTGTGAATGGCACCTGCAGAGCGTGTCCTCTCGAGAGTCGGCTCTCTCTCCCTCAGCATCTCCCCGTCTCCCAGCATGCCCTGGGCTTCAGCCGAGCACTCGTGGAGCACAGGAGACTGACACCTGCGGAAGAGACCGGCGAGAGTTCAGATTCATGGGAACGGCCAAAATGACTTCAATCAGGCAAATGATCAGACAGCAACAGCTCGTTTCTTTACTGATCCTAAACAACTGTCAGTCTTGATTATGGGAGTTGAGAAACATTGGATATTAATAAAAAAAAGTTCAACAAATTCTGGTAATAAAATGTGTGAAGGAGGAGGTTTTTGTCAATGCTGGACGAGACATGTGAAATTTGCTAAAAGTGCGCTGTCTAAAAGTCTTTATGGCTGACTTTAAATTGAGTACTAATCACTTTTACTAAATTAGTAAATTGCCAGTTACTTTGCCTGAACATTGATAAGGATACTTATGAATTAATTTCTAAAACCCAAATTAACCTAAATCAGATGGACAATACAATAAACCCAAGTTTATTAAATTCAATACAAGATGTACTACATATTTTAATATACTCGATAAATTAATAAATGTTTTACTTATACTATAATAACCAAATTAAACTATATGAAATAAATGAAATCTATACGAATGAATACTACAGTATAATTATATATTCAATACATTATGATATATTTGGCGAATTATTGATTTATTGGCTTATTTCATACATGTAGAATGATTCCTTGGACCAATACTTTTAGGCTAAATAACTATAATATATAAAAACTCAATTCCCACTAACTAATTCTGACTAATATTTGAAAGCAATTTCAATACATCTGTTATTAACGATTCATTGATTGATTTATATTAATATAAATATTAATTGGACCAATACATGATGCTAAAGTCAATGATAAACTGAATTCAAAACAACATAAATTGTGATATTTCAAAAGATAACAATAATATACAATATATAGATGGGCTGTATATGTTTTGTTTGATTATTAATTTATATTTTAATTGAACCATATATGAAAATGCAGCATTAATCTAGATAAACTAAATCCTAAATATATTTGATTATAAACTATCCAATCTAATTTGACTAATTTACTGATTTAATATTAATGAGCTTTTCATTGACTCCTTTGCATTAATACTAAACTTAAACGTATTACACATAAACTAAAATAACGACTAAAATACTATAAATAATACTTTGATACTAAAATTATCATATAATCGATTAATTATCTAAGTTACTGTATACTTACTGGAATAATTGCTCCTGTGAGTGTGGTGTTACCCGTCTATATCCTGGCTGCTGTCTCCAGCTGGTGCTTGCGCAGGGGTCCCGGGTCTTGCTGAGGACGACTGTTTATCGGTGAGCTGCGGTAGTGTTGGGTACGCGTCTCCTTTACTGCAGACGAGATCTGAGGCTTTCTCAACATCCTGACGCTCCTGCAGCCGAGAAGAAGACTACAGACACGCCGCTGCTGTGCACTGATCCGAGGAACGTGTGACTACACCAGTGCGCATAGTTTCATATTTTAGCCTCTACGTACAAACCGCGGAAAAAAAAAGAAAGATAACAGAGAGAAGACCAAAGACCAAGCAACATCATGATGACTGTCTGCGCCGACATCAGTGTGCACCTGAGCATTCCTTATCGACTGTCTCACATGACATTCTTATCACTGCTGAGAAATTTATGAAATAAAATAAAGCCACTTGGGCACAAAGCCAGGATAATAGCAACACACAGTCTCGAATTATTGCAAGCATCAATAATTAATAATAATAGCAATAATAATAATACATTTTATTCTATATTGCATTTTTAAATGCAGCTCCTCAATCTGCTTTACAAAGAAACAAGCAAAAAATAATAATAAAATGAATGAACATGCAAATAAAAACTATGACTAAAATTTTTCATATTATTATGACATTTATAACATTATATTTTATGACAATTATTCATATTATTATTACTTAATGTTATTGGTTGATTCATTCATTCATAATTTAATTCAAGAGCTGAACTAATATTGTATCATAATTATCATATCTCATTTTATGAATTCATTTAATTCGTAAATTATTAATTAGTTAATAATACATTAACGTACTCAACTGCATTTCACAAACTTAAACACTAAACAAATAAACCAAAGTCCACTTACAGTACTCTTCAATTGGATAATAAACCAATGACCCAATGATAGTCTCTTACTTTAATGCCTTCTAAGACCTACAAAGCTAATACGATACAATTGATCAATCAGGACTTTTTAACTGATTCATTGACTGATTTTATATTAATTGAATTATTAATTGCGAACAATATATTATCAAATTAAATTATAATCAAAAACTTCATACGATATAATAGATCAGTTGAATAAGAAAAATGAACCATATAATCTTATTAATAACTTTAGCCTGACATCAAAAACAGTTGAAACATTATTGAAACCTTGTTTTCTGTTAAATATGTTATTGCAATTAACTTTTTCCTGTATTTCTTTGACATGCGGGCAAATGTGCATCTGGGTTTTCAGTGCATACAGAAGATGTGCACAGCATGCATACTACAAATATAGTAAGTATTATAGTAATATGTTATTCTGAACATAAGCGCAGTCCTCACTGACCGCCAGCGACCCAATCACACGTCACCTCATTAAAAAGCACCAGTCATAAAACGCAAGCATCTGATCCTGAACATGCAAGAAGTCCTTTAACGGCTGTAAATATCTTACATTTATGCATTTATGTATTTAGAAGGTGCTTTTATCCAAAGCGACTTTTCATTGCATTCAAGGTATACATTTAATCACTTCATGCATTTCCTTGTGAAAACGTGAGAGGTGTGTTTTTAGAGTTAGTATGAGTGCATCACTAATAAGAGGGTAAGAGAGTCCAGTGGTGTGGCTTTACTGAAGCGAGGCACAGCTCTCTCCACATGCGGTCTCATAGAGGAGCCGGGAAAGGTCATCAACACCACGAGGGGTTTCCAAGTAAGAACAAATGACCACATTATAACAAAGGCATATCGCCTGCATACCAAATACAGGAAGCTGAATTCATGATGATCTGTGTCAGCAGATACAACACAACACTTTCCAGCAGCAAAAATGAAAATGTTTGATAAACAAATTTTTTTTAGTTTTTGCAATTTACACATATTTGAATACATTTCCCTTTATGTGAATCAGGTTTGAGCAATGCAAAAAAATCTTAATGAGTATTTTTGACTTATTTGTCGGTAAAAATATCCTTAAAATAAAATTTATTTATTCAAGAAGCAATTCTGCAAACAATTTTAAGATATTTTCCAAAGGCAAATGAGGGTTTCAAGCTCCGAAAATGAACATTATACTATATAATGGTCTGCAAGATTTTTGAATGTTTTTGAGAGAAGGCTCTTCTGCTCACCAAGCCTGCATTTATTTGATCAAAAATACAGAAAAAACAGCATTATTGTGAAATATTACTACAATTAAAAATAACCGTTTTCTATTTGAATATATTTATTTTCCTATTGAACCGATTTCCCTTTGTATGTGCCCTGGTCTTTGTGCACTCGCCAATATATTCTTAATGAGTATTTGTTTTGTTTTCCAATTAAAATATCTAAAAATGAAATAAATATACTTAAGCAATATGGCATGCAATTTTAAGATTGGTTTTCATAGACTGTATCTTGAATATATGTGTATTTTGTCTTACTGCACTGACAGATTTTTTAAAACTTATTTTTAACAAATTCATACGTAAATCAGGTGACCAAATCTGCCATTGCAGTAAGACAAAATACACTCATATTAAAGACATGATATACTGTATATCAAAACAAGTCTCAATATCTGCTAATCAAGAAAATTGATTTTGTTCAAAAATATTTTTACTGGAAAGCAAGGCAAAAAGATTAATTGAAAACTTTTTTGCATTGTGGATCAAGTAGGAAAGATGATATTAGTAAAACCAGAAAAACTAACGATAAGATAAAAATGTAGGTCCATCAAACCTTGAGAATGTAACGGGGTATTAATGTAAAATCAAAAGGTAACGTGTCACTTTACTCGTTAGTACAGAGTGTAACGTGCATTCATTGTAATACATTGTTCAGTATGCTTTGTGCAATTTGTAAAACGCTTGATCCTCTCACACTTCCTTCATCCTGCTCTATTTTTCGTGCATTCTAACACCCAAGTTCATGAAATCTGAATGTATCTGCTTCATTCAGGAAGGCGATGGATTCACAGTTACACTCATCCACTGATATTTAGAAAAACGCCTTTGGAAAGACACGCAAAAGCATGCATCTGAAACTGAAGAGATACCTGGGTCCATCCGGCAGCTTCCTGTCGAAAGAGGTGCTGCGTGGGATGGCGGTCTGACCGTGCTGGAGGACCTGCTGGCACGGCATGCGATCGGGAAGAGGCTGGCCGCTGGTGGGCACACGGTGCCAGGTGGTGTTTCTCTTGAAGGGCGTCTTGTACTCGCAGGGCGTTCCTTCACTGTCCAGCTTATACTCCACCATAGGGATGCGGTAGAGCTCTGAACATCCCCTGAGAGACACAAGCGCAGAAATTACGTCAACGATACATTATAATATGCTTTTATATATATATATATAATTTTGTTTTTTTTTTTTTTTTATGTTCACATGTAATCGCTGATAAAAACATCCATACAATAAGAATCCCCATCACTCCAGTTTATCAGTTTGCGTGTTCGTAAGAAACAAATCCGTCATTAAGACGCTTTAACTTCAAACCATCATTTCCGGGTAAAATATGAGTCCATAATCCATAATAACGCTTCCTCCAGTGAAAAAGTGCATCTCCTATTGTCTCTCACATCAAAATCAACCAAAGTATTTGTTTAGAACGGTTTTTTTGTGTTGTTGTTTTTTGTTGGGGGGCCCCCTTGTCAACGTCACTTTGCTCTGTTGCCGCTCTCTCCTGATCAGACATTTTCACTGTAGGAAGTGTTATTTTGGATTATGGACTCATATTTGAATTAAAAACGTCTTGATGGGTTTGTTTCTTACAAACACACAGTTTTTGGCTTCAAAAGACATTAACTGATGGACTGGAGTGGTGTGGATTACTTGTGGATTATTGTGATGTTTTTATCAGCTGTTTGGACTCTCATTCTGACGGCCCCCATTCACTTCAGAGGATCCATTGCCCGAGACCTGATGCAATGGCTCCTGTTCTCCAATCTTATGAGACAAACTTATCTACATCTTGGATGGACTGAGGGTGAGTATATTTTCAGCAATTTTTCATTTTTGAAAACTATTCTAAAGTAAATTATAAAGTAAATATAGTATAAAGTAAATTGAGCCAATGCTTTTCACCTTTCTTTTTCAGCTAACATCATAGATACATCTTATATTTCAAACCCTCCAACCACCTGTCATATACAGAGACTTTTCAACATGCAATCCATTTATGATGCATCAAATCTACACTTCTTGTTGAATATTTTTTTCACCTTTAAATGCATAAAATAGGTTACAAAAAATGTTTCAGTCACTTCAAACAAGTGTCTTGCTCAAGTGCACAATGTTGAGAACTCATGATTCACTCCTTGCGGGAACTGAACTAGTTATCATCTGGTTACCAGTCCTGGGGCCAGCTGCATAAACAGCCTCTATGCTAAGACTGTTCCTTAAGAACTAGTTTGACCAACTAGCAGTTTTTAAGTCTTACTTTTCAGATTTGAATTAGATCAATCTACCTTTTTATTTAACTGACTTATTATGTTATGATGAAGTTATGACCAGTCTTGCAGAAAAAAAAAAACTGACTAGTCTGAGCAGTTTATGCAACCAGCACCTGAGCTTTAAAAACTGAAACATATGTAAGTGAAATTTATTTGTGTAGCGCACATTGCTTCATATTGCTTCAAAGCAGCTTTACAGAAAATCATGATGTCAATGTTTATAATATCTTAATATCTTGCCTTATAGTCGCATTTAGCAGATTAGAGCTGGGAGATAATATGGTTTACATTTTGTGACAATACAAGCAATCAAGCAGTTTAAAAACCAAGAAGTGAATGACACTGGAAGCCTCGCTTATTCAAGTTACTCCTGCTCTTAATTTAAAAAATAAGGTGGATACGAGTGCTAGAAGGGAACTAGAAGACACACAGAAATGGAGAAGCTGTTTGAGGTGTGTTTTTGGGTTGAAAGAAAAGAGCCCGAGGGTTATGAAAACAGTCTGCTCTACGAAACGAAAAAAACCTTTTGCAATTCAACTCTGGAGTTATTGTCTGCATGAAGCTCTTGAGGTGAAGGGTTAACATTCTCCTTTTCCATTTGCATAAGCAGCCCACAGGCTCGTATCAATTAGATGCAGTAGACAGCCCCAAAAATCAGACAATGTGATCTCTGCATCTGCTGAAATGTGTTTTAAATTGAGCTGCATTCATCAGCTACTTCCCCATTGCCCTCTGGTTATCACTGACCTCTGCGTCCTCACGAGGCCAGAGAACACTAGACGCTACGCTACACTTTCTGGCAGGATCTCTTGGCATGAGCAACGGCAATGCAAAGCATCCTCGAAAGGGAATTTTTTGACCGAGAAATCCTGCTGGAATACATTAAAGAAAAAGATGAGGAATAAATGAAAAGTCTGTTATCATTTACTCAACCTCATGTCGTTCAGATTCTGTACGGTGCCTTTCGTCCTATGAAAACAAACCAGATCTTTTGCAATTGAGAATGAGGCTCTTTTGATTCCAAAAATTTTAAATACGGGGGGGGGGGGGGGGGGGGGTGGGGCGGGGGGGGGGGGGGGGGGGGGGTTGAGTTTTATATATATATATATTATATATATAATATTATATATTATAGCTTAAATATAATATCTATACACACCGTATCTCACAGAAGTGAGTACACCCCTCATATTTTTGTAAATATGTTATTATATCTTTTCATGTGACAACAATGAAGAAATGACACTTTGCTACAATGTAAAGTAGTGAGTGTACAGCTTGTTATAACAGTGTAAATTTGCTGTCCCCTCCAAATAACTCAACACACAGCCATTAATGTCTAAACTGCTGCCCACAAAAATGAGTACACCCCTAAGTGAAAATAATAACCTTTACTGAAATAAATCAATGAAATAAAAGGACTTTTTTTCTTTCAGTTATGCCAAGGCACCATTTCTCATTGTTCATGCATCTATTTAATTAAAATAAAGGACACAAAAACTGAAATAAAAAAATTAAAACTATATAGACATTTAAAAAAACTAATAAAAATGGCAAAAACATACACACAATGACACAATATTTTGACATAATCTTAAAAATGATAAAGTGACACAAAAGACATAAAAATAAAAAAATGCAATCTAAATATTGCTAAACTATAATAGTATCTCCATGATACTACCACTGCTTTAATTGTCCATATCTATTTTCATTTTTATAATCTGCCAAATGTATATGTGTACATGCTATATTTATACGTGTACTTTTATAATAAGATAATAAATAATAATAGTATATAATTTTTTTTAAATAATTTTGACATTTTAATATAATAGTATATAATTGTAATCCTATTATTACATTATAGTAATCAGATTATAGTAATCTCAAGCATTGTGAAGTCATATGAAAACTTTTTGTGATGAACAGACCAACATTTAAGTCATTTAAAGAAATTTTTTTTCTTGGTTGGATTTCCCCAGCAGTATGCTCTGCATGAAGTTGAATGCAGTGGTGTGTTGAGGTGACTGATGTGAAAGGCTCCTTAGTTCTGGGACCCAAATGTCTCTTAAGTGTTTATCAATGAGCAGAAATCAAGCAAAATGCACATGCAAATGCATCCAGACGTGCTGTTGAAACATTAGCCGCAGCTAACAGCATTGGCTCATGTGTTTGAAAAGTCAGTCAGCATACACGCATTTACAGTACATCACTCACAGACGCAACATAATGAGAACCAGTTGAAAAGAAACGTAAACTACTGAACTGCAACTTTGTCGACCCGAGCATATGAGATATTGAGTGTTTACAGAATAAACTGGTCAATCAGTTTCTTTATGTCTGTTTCCCCATTAAAAGCTGAATAATATCCAAAACTTGTGTTAAACAATTCACAGCGTAAGCCAAAGGCAGTTTAAAGAGCACGCTAATGTGTGTATTTTTCCACACGTTTATGTTTTACTTCTACTATTTACTTCAACTCCCACACAGAACAAAACCTTCATATTTTCCACATCAAAACCTGAAACCTCTGACCTGCGCTGACATATGGAGAATAATCTACAGCGTGTGAATGTGCCGAGAAACACAAACCCAACTGCATTTAGGTGGAAGCTCTTACAGATTCAGTATGTTGTTTTAGAAACACACTTGATCTCACATGTCCAACCGAGTAAAAACATAAGAGTTATTCTTAACCTTAGCGTTTTTATCCAAGAAAAAGCATGTTAAGCAAACTTTGAGGGCCAGTTTTCAACAGAGATATACGGGATGCTCACATTCACAGGCTCAGATTTATAGAGCGATGTTTTCCACTGCCGCTCGCCAAGATCTGCACGACTGAGTCAGTCCTCTCACACTACTGCCGGCATAATGGAAAACACGAGTGTGGGATATAAAGGTAAGATACTAAAGAGCCTGCAAAATGCAATAATGATCAGAACTGATTGACATTATATAGCTTGTGAAACACCATATGGATAAATGAGCTATACGGGCAACACAAGGTCAAATCTAGCATGCAACATTTCCTGATCCTGCAAAAACTGCATTAGATATTCAAATTAAAGTATTTATAAATTTTTTCAAATTTACTAAAATAATATAAAAATAAGAATTTTTTTAATAATATCTCCATCTTTAAGCGAATAAAGATAGACACGTATATATATATATATTATATATAATATATATATATATATATAATATATATACAAGTGGGTACCGAAGTATTCAGAACCCCCTTAAATTTTTTTCACCATCTTTGTTTAGTTGCAGCATTTGCTAAATTCATTTAGTTATTTTTTTTTCCCTCATAATGTACACACAGCACCCCAGTTGACAGAAAACACAAATGTTTGACATTTTTGCAGATTTATTAAAAAATAAAAACTGAAAAATCACATGGTCCTAAGTATTCAGACACCCTTTGCTCAGTATTTAGTAGAATCACCCTTTTGATCTAATACAGCCATGAGTCTTTTTGGGAAAGATGCAACAAGTTTTTTCACACCTGGATTTGGGTCCTCTGCCATTCCTCCTTGCGGATCCTCTCCAGTTCTGTCAGGTTGATGGTAAATGTTGGTGGACAGCCATTTTTAGGTCTCCCTAGAGATGTTCAATTGGGTTTAAGTCAGGGCTCTGCTGGGCCATTCAAGAACAGTCACAGTGTTGTGAAGCCACTCCTTCGTTATTTTAGTTGTGTGCTTAGGGTCATTGTCTTGTTAAACCTTCGGCCCAGTCTGAGGTCCCTGAGCACTCTGGAGAAGGTTTTCGTCCAGGATATCCCTGTGCTTGGCCGCTTTCATCTTTCCCTCGATTGCAACCAGTAGTCCTGTCCCTGCAGCTGGAAAACACCCGTACAGCATGATGCTGCCACCACCATGCGTCACTGTTGGGACTATATTGGACAGGTGATGAGCAGTGCCTTGTTTTCTCCACACATACCGCTTATAATTAAGGCCAAAAAGTTATATTTTGGTCTCATCAGACCAGAGAATCTTCAGGTGTTTTTTAGCAAACTCCATGCGGGTTTTCATGTGTCTTGTACTGAGGAGAGGCTTCCGTCGGGTCACTCTTCCATAAAGCCCCGACTGGTGGAGGGCGGCAGTGATGGTTGACTTTCTACAACTTTCTCTCATCTCCCGACTGCATCTCTGGCGCTCAGCCACAGTGACCTTTGGGTCTTCTTTACCTCTCTCACACAAGGCTCTCTCCCCGCATAGCTCATTTTGGCCGTACGGCCAGCTCTAGGAAGGGTTCGGGTCGTCCCAAACGTCTTCCTTTAAGGATTATGGAGGCCACGGTGCTCTTAGGAACCTTAAGTGCAGCAGAATTGTTTTTGTAACCTTGGCCAGATCTGTGCCTTGCCACAATGCTGTCTCTGAGCTCTTCAGGCAGTTCATTTAACCTCATGATTCTCATTTGCTCTGACAATGCACTGTGAGCTGTAAGGTCTTATAAAGACAGGTATGTGGCTTTCCTAATCAAGTCCAATCAAAATAATCAAACACAGCTGGACTCAAATGAAGGTGTAGACTCATCTCAAGGATGATCAGAAGAAATGGACAGCACCTTAGTTAAATATATGAGTGTCCACAGGCAAAGGGTCTGAATACTTATTACCATGTGATATTTCAGTTTTTCTTTTTTATAAATCTGCAAAAATGTCAACAATTCTGTGTATTTCTGTCAATATGGGGTGCTGTGTGTACATTAATGAGGAAAAAAATTAACTTTAATGATTTTAGCAAATGGCTGCAATTGAACAAAGAGTGAAAAATTTAAGGGGGTCTGAATATTTTCCGTACCCACTGTATATACACAGTATATATATATACACACACAAAAATGTATAATATATAATATCATATATATATATATATATATATATATATACATAATTTAATTCAATTAAATAAAAATAACAAATTGTCTTATAACTATGATTATATTATTATAACTTTATTATAACTATTATAATTGGAGTCAAAACAATATAAATTAGTAAAATAATATAAAATATATGCAACAATAATGACTTTTTTGATGATGTTATAATTTATGATTATATGCATTAAAAATTTGGGGTCAGTAAGATTTAAAAAAAAAAAATCATTCATTTATCAGCAAGGATGTATTAAATTGATCAAAAGTGACAGTAAAGTCATTTATAATGTAAAAAGATTTATATTTCAAATAAATGCTGTTCTTTTGAACTTTCTATTGATCGAAGAATCCTGAAAATTAAAATGCATCACAGTTTCCACAAAAAATGAAGCAGCACAAGTGTTTTCAACATTGCTAATAATCAGAAATGTTTCTCGAGCAGCATATCAGCATATTAGAATGATTTCTGAAGATCATGTGACACTGAACACTGGAGTAATGATGCTGAAAATTCAGCTTTGATCAGAGGAATAAATTACATTTTACAATATATTCAAATAGAATACAGCTATTTTGAATTGTAATAATATTTCACAATTTTACAGTTTTTACTGCATTTTTGATCAAATAAATGCAGTCTTGGTGAGCAGAAGAGACTTCTTTCAAAAACATAAACACATTTTATGTTATATTTTTGATGGTAGTGTATATAAAAAAAATAAAACTACATTTTTACATAAGATCTTCAAATTAAATTATCTCCAAGTAAATTAATATCTAAGCACCATCTGATACCATCAGTGTAATATCACAGTACTTCTTTGTATGGGTGGGAAAAAACCCATCAAACACCCTGTTTTACATCCTCTCTTATTTTAAAGAGCTCATAGAAGTCTTTTTCTGGTTGTGCAGAATCCCGTCTGAGCTGGTGAAATACACCTCTAATATTAGCCTAACCCACAAAATCTATTTCTTTACACTAGAGCAGCAGGATGTGGCCGTATCCCTGCTGTCCTCAAGCTTCTCCATCATTTCTATATGAGTCTTTAAACATGCCGCCCATATATCACACTAATGAGAGAAACAGAGAACCATTTCAGATGTGTCTACACTTAAACTTACTCCCTTATGGATTGAAAATGTAAACAGTGGGTAAATATTTGGTTTTCAGACTAATCAGGGAGTGTTTGTAATGTTACCGGGCTCTGCTCCTCGACGTCTGACCTGAAACATGAGACTCAGGCTGTATATGAGAATCTGGCCATTTATACTGTGAGTCTTTCCTTAAAGTTCATTTTTATCTGGGTGTAAAGTTCATACATGCCGGACGCTGTGATGAAATCTGGAGTTCAGGCAATTCTAGAAATATTCTGTGGTTGTTTAACTGCATCACTTACAATTACTTTTACAGTGATGCATTTGCCAGATGCTTTTATTTAAAGTGACGGGCATTGCATTGAAGGTACAGTATGCATTTAATCAATTCTTGCATTCCCTGGGAATCAAACCCATGACCTTGTATTTTAAAAAGCAAATGTGCTACAGTTATTCTTTGTTTTAATGCACATTTTTGTCTCCCAATAGCATGAATCCAAACACACATTTAAAGGAATAGTTCACCCAGAAATTACTATTTGCTGAACATTTACTCGCCCTCAGGCCGTCCAAGATTAGGATGAGTTTCTTCATCAGATTTGGAGAAATGTAGCATTGCATCACTTGCTCAGCAGTGGATGCTCTGCAGTGAATGGGTGCCGTCAGAATGAGAGTCCAAACAGCTGATAAAAACATCACAATAATCCACAAGTAACCCACACCACTCCAGTCCATCAGTTAATGTCTTGTCAAGAGAAAAGCTGTGTGTTTGAAAGAAACAAATCAATCATTAAGGCATTTGTAACTTCAAACCATCACTCTTGGCCAAAATATGAGTCCATAATCCATAATAACTCTTCCTCCAGTGAAAAAGTCTATCCCTTGTTGTCCTCGCACATCAAAATCCACACACATATTTGTTTAGAGCTGTTTTGGCTTGTAAACGGTGCTTGATCTGTGCAGATTTCTCTCCTGATTCAGACAAGAGGACTTCACTGGAGGAAGCGTTATTATTAATCATGGACTGGTATTTTTTCCAGAAGTGGCAGTTTGAAGTTAAAAATGCCTTAATGATGGAACTGTTTCTTGCAAACACGCCTTTTTTGTCTTCTCCAGATGTGAACTGATGGACTGGAGTGGTGTGGATTACTTTATTGTGATGTTTTTTATCAGCTGTTTGGACTCCCATTCTGACGGCACCCATTCACTCCAGAGATTCCCGTGCTGAGACTGTGATGCAATGCTACATTTCTCCAATCTGTTCTGATGAAGAAACAAACTCATCTACATCTTGGATGGCCTGAGGGTGAGAAATTGTATTTTAATTTTTGGGTGAACTATCACTTTAAAAAAAATACTAGTTAAAATCACTCCACACTTTTACACTCCCTGACTCTCTGATGCACAGGATGATGATCTGTTCCCAGGATTATAATTGCTAATGTTGGCATCCCACATTGCTATCAGCAGACCATACAGAATAAACACAGGTCTCCTAGCAATTCTAAATCCTCAGAACACCTTAGGCACCCCACAACAGCCACAACCCTGACAACCACCTGACCGTGTTTAAAGCCCCGTTCACACCAAGAACGATAACTATAAAGATAACGATATTAGCGTCCACACCAGCGAACGATATCGTCCGTTTATTCTAAGCACACATGTGTCTGCCGCTTTAAATTCTCGAGCTCGTTACAGCAGGATGGATTCTGATTGGCTCTCAGTGTTTTATCGTTCATCAGCTGGAAAAAAAATGTTTTGAAAGTGATCACAACGATATCGTTCCTCTGTATCGTTATCGTTATAGTTGTGGTGTGAACTACGCTATTCTTTAATATTGAGAACAATTTTTAGAACTATATCTTTATAGTTATCGTGCTTGGTGTGAACGGGCCTTTACTCACTCAGAAAATGTAAAAATACAGTTATCCATTATGGTTTATAGGTCAATTGAGAGCTACTCATAGATAATTTTTAATTGGTTAAAATGACAAACATCTTGAACAGCCAGAAACCTTGATGGTCAGTAATCATAATACTGAGCCGCTCTAAGCTTCTGCTGCGTCATGTATGATGACAGATGATCACGTATGATCACAGATCACTGTAAGAGGATTTGCTGACATGTTGGATTGACAGAGGGATGTTTGGATGGGATGTGACTATAATACGCCAATATTAAAGGCTCAAATATAGGGACGACAGACTAAATCTCTCGGTCTGTCCATCAGGTATGTTTGTGAGCTAACCGAGTGAACAGTTCAGAGCATGGTTAAATTTGTTTGCTTAACCTAATCAGCCTCAGTTAAAGAACTAACAGAAAAAGTGCAAACTAATTAACTAGTCAGTTTTTTTCATGTGTGAAAAGCCAAATTAATATGATAATTTCTTTAGGAAATCTGATCAAATATTACAGTAAGTGGAACAGTAAGATTCTAAGCACGAAGAAATGACATATTTATATAATGTATATACAGTACATATTGTCTGTTGTAATAATAATAATAAATGTAATAAATAATAATTCTAATGAAATAAATTATTATTATTCAGAATATATGTAATAATGAAATATATAAATATATAGCAAAATAATACTTAAATTATAGATAGATAAATAGATAGATAAATACACAGTAATTTCTCAAAAGTGTTCATGAGATTTACTTTAAAAAGCTTTAAACACTCTGTTTTGACATATGAATGGGTGGCTGATGGTAAGTGACTGTGCAGGTGGATCTGTTCTGTTTTAACTGAGGGACGAGCAGACGAACCCTAGAAGCACAATCTGCTGCTCTGCGAGTCGTCAGACGTTTCTTCAATAATCAAACACCTCCTGCCACTATCGCTGGGTGAAAGATGACCGCCCGTGAGCGTCAGGCCTCGGCCCAGCTGGCCAGATCTGTCAGCCGCATTACGCCACTGCTGTCGGTACACAAGCGGACGTCTGCTCGGGAACGCCAGCGCTCTCCTTCTGTTCCCACTGATCCACTACAATCACTTACAGAGCTTCCCGGTGCAATCCGTCCATTCACAGCAAATCAGCTCCAGAGCGGCATCATGCTAACAACACTGGATAATGGAGCGACTTGAGAACAAGAAGTGGAGTGGAGTTTTGACTGCTTATAAGAGTGAGATCTTAAAACTCAGACATATCCCATCCAACACAATAAATCATGTGAGTAAAGCTGAAAAAAAGCAGCAGAAAACCTGCTATTAGGATCCATCTTGGGTGATTTATTCAGCCAAAGTAATCAATTTCATATGGAACTATGAGTTAATACTGAAAATGTAACATCTTCAAACATGGCAATAAACTAAACTAAACTAAACTAAACTAACTCCTATAACATAATAAACAAAAAATATAATTATTATAAAGTATTACATTTTCTATGAATTAATACAAAATTAAAATTAATAATAATATAATATACCACAATAACCTAACTCCAAGTATTACATTTCTATAAATGAATACACATAATAAAATATTCTAATCTATATCTAATCTAATCTAATCTAATATATTTTAGAGATCTAGCTTTAAAGGAAAACAACTATCAGGAAAAAGTGGTAAATGAGATGGATGTTAATAGCAGATGTAGACAAGGATAGGAGGATGGACAGAACAGATCACTGATACCTTCTGGGAGCTCCGTCTTCATACGGCTGGATAATGACCACCTTGACGGAGACGGAGGTGCGCAGCAGGTCGATCATCTGCTCGTGGGTCAGCGTCGCCACCGCCACCTTACAGATCTCCACCAGCCGGCTGCCCTGACGTAAACCAGCCTTCCAGGCGTATCCGAACGGCTCCACGTCAGCCACGATGCCCTCGAAGTTAACATGGAAGCCGAGCTGACCGAGACCGTTCCTGCGCAAGGTCATCTCTATGGTCTCACAGCCACGCGTGACCATCTGGAGCAAGACAGAGAGACCGAGAGAGAAATCAGCCTCAATCTATTCCATATTATCAGTCACAAATACATCACATGACTTCAGAAAATTCATAATAACTATTTATAATTGCACTTTTTTCGTTTTTGAGTTTGAAGGATGGACATGAAGCAGCATGGACATTCTTCACACCTGGGTTTGGAAACATGACGATAGGTAAATAATGCCAGAATTATTTCTAGGTGAACTGTTCCTTTAAGTGTTTCCAATGAGAAGGACAGACGGTCACAGGGAGACGTCACAACATCCCCCGGCAACATATAAATCCCAGCGGGACGGATGCGTGACTGTATGTCCTCTCAATCTAAAGAGCCTTTCATATGAGAATAAAGACAAGGGCACTCCAGGGAAAAAGTTTTTTAGAAAGGAAATCTTGGAGATGCAATGAATCAGCGGAGAGAAAGAAACATCACAGCAATGATTTCTTTCTGTCCGATGGAAAAGCTGAAAATCTTTACCACAAAAAATAAAATCAAGAAATAAAGCTTAATACATTTGTAGTAATCAATATAATATAATATAGATAATATATAATATAATATGATTTTTGAACAAATACCCATACCCTTAGGTGGATAACCATCAAAGAAAAACAAAGAAAAAACTCTTTACTTTAATAATAATAATAATAGCAAAAAATATTAAAAATGTACATTTAAATAACAATACAAGATAATGCAAACAATATAATACAATATTAATAAAATGCTATATATCTTCAAATAATCTTCTGTATTAGATCAAATTAGAATATATAATACAATGAGGTGTTGAACCACCCATCCCTTAGGTAAACATCCATATAATTATTCAATAAACATATTATAAAATCATAAAATAACTTAAAATGATAAAACCATTGTAAAAATTAACAATTTTATAATAATTATTATAACATTTGTAAATATTTTCTACTACATTTTTTATAACAGAAATGTCAATTATGTTCAATTAATAATTGTTATAATAAAATCATCTCAAATTATACAAACTCTAACTCTACGCATAATTTTCAAAAATTGATTAATTAAAATATATGAATTTATAATATAACACAGAGTTGTTGAACAAACTCCTATCTTTAAGTATTCAACTTTTAATTACACGCCACCGTCACGCAATCTCATTCAGTCATTAGAGAGAGCTGACCTCCAAACCAGCAGCCCATCACTGAACCAGAGGAAAGCAGGAGTGGACGGGCAGGTGAAGGGTTAAGAGTACCTATAGGAGAGTACATTGATAGCTAAAAGTGTATTTCATAAGTCGGCGGAGTCATAAGTCACAGGAGCGGGAGGTTTGGTGAGTCAGTAAATACTCTGAGGAGAGGCTGATCTGTCTTAAACGCTTTACCGTAATAAGCTGAGCTAGTGAGAGTGACTCACTGTAACTTGATTTCAACTGTTAGTATTAGTTAGTAGTCAACAAATACAGTCATTTTAATGAACTGATTCAGTGACCGACACATTAGTTTGAATGAACAGCTTGAGTTTGTTTTCATGATTCACATGATCAACAACAACAGACCAATCAGCTGTGAGCTTCAGACTGGACTTCAACAACAACATTAATCTAAAAGCTGACTTCATTTTTAACTGGTATCCATTCTTCTGAAAATTACTTTGAATGGGTTATTTTAGAATAGCAAAATAATGATGTACACAATATTGTAATGTACACAAATTGTTAGTACTGCTTCATCTTCATATGCATATGGTTAAAAACAAAAGATTATTCAATTTAGAAAACCAGAAAATAGACTGTATCATGGATTCGCTTTGATGCAAAAATCAAATGTACTAGATAATTGAATAAATTTAGCAAAATACATAAATATTAAAAAATTAAAATCGAAAAGCTAGAAAATATTTAATTTCCATTGATGCAATTATCAAATGTTATGCAAATATACAATGAATAAAACTGAATAAGTAGATAGATAGAATTTTTTTTTTATTTAAGGCCAGAAAAGATATAAATTTTATTTGATGCAATGATTAAATGTTATGCAAATAGAGAATTAACAAAACTGCTAGAATGAATGAATGAATGAAATCCTGAATTAATAAATAATGTATTAAAACTTAGAAGGCCCGAAAAGCTCATTTTTATTTGATGTATAAACAAATGTTATGTAATTATAATGAATAAAACTGATAGCATAAATAAATAAATAGAAAATAAAAAACAAAATTTGACAGCCAGAAAAGATATCAGAAATTTTCTTTGATGTACAGTACTGATCAAATGTTATGCAAATATATAATGAATAAAACTGATGGATAGAATGAATGAATGAATGAATGAAAAAAAGAAAGAAAGAAAGAAAAAAAAAAAAAAAATTTTTATGAAATAGTAAATTATGAATATAATTAATGAAACTGGTAGCTCAATATAAATAAATAAAATAAATAACTCTATTTTAAATTGTTTAACTAAAATTTGAACCAGATAAGATATTTTCAATTTTATTTGATGTAATATCAAATGTTATGCAAAAAAAATAAAAATAAAAAAAAAAAAAAAAAAAAACACAAAACCACTGAATGAATGAATGGTGCCAGCAATGGCAAAGTCATGGGTTTGATTCCCAGCAATGCAAGTCGTTTTGGATAAAAGCATCGGCCAGATGCATAAATGCAAATGTAAGCTCTCTGTGTACATAACATGCACCATTAAATCACTCGCAGTAACACCAGGAACGTGTAGTAAATAAGCACATTTTAGGTGTTTTGATTTCACACTGACTTTAAAGCAGCTCAACCTTGTGTTTTCCTTCAACACACATCATTAGACAGATCACCGAGACGCCGAAGCACTGCTGGTCAGCTGGTATCAGTGTTTTCATCCAGTACAATGAATCACTTCACAAAGAACAACAAACACACTCCAAGACAGCAGCTAGAAGCAAAGAAAAGCGTCAAGTGAGCGAGCTGCAGTAATCCTCAGAGGGATCCCACACACGTCTGTGTCTGCGCTAAACTGCTTTAAAAGAGCAATCTGTTGTGCTGTCTGCCAGAGCGCCTCACATTACAGCCCCACTCTCAAACTCTCGCTGAGGAGGTGCTGACACACACGCAGTGAAACCAGGAGCAAGTGCTGTCAGTCCGGCTGTAATGCTGAGGAGCTCCTAGACTAACGTGAAAGAGAAACACACACGCAAACAGCTAGTATGAGCCGAAACCGTGACATTTTGTGGCGAACACGGTGTCAAAACTAGCACTACACAACAAGTCTCCAGTATTGAGACATTTTTGCACTCACGAAACGCAAAATATAGTACAAAATGACAATAATCACGGTCAGTCGCGATATATGTGATCCGTGCTGGCAAAATGAGTCAGAATACGCACGGGCTAATTTTGAGCTACAGGCAAAAAAAACCCCCAGGGTTTCACAAAAATGTAGCCCTCGTCTAGCGATCCCAAAGCTCCAAATAGTAATTAAACATCTAAAATGTGAGCCTGCAGCACAAAAGCAGTGTTAAGTCGCTGGGGTATATTTGTAGCAATAGCCAACAATACATTGTATGGGTCAAAATTATAGATTTTTCTTTTATGACAAAAATCATTAGGATATTAAGTAGAGATCATGTTCCATGAAGATATTTTGTAAATTTCCTACCGTAAATATATAAAAACTTAATTTTTGATTAGTAATATGCATTGCTACGAACTTCATTTGGACAACTCTAAAGGAGATTTTCTCAATATTTTGATTTTTTTTGCACCTTCAGATTCCAGATTTTCAAATATAGTTGCATCTCGGCCAAATATTGTCCTATCCTAACAAACCATACATCAATGGAAAGCTTATTAATTCAGCTTTCAGGTGATGTATAACTCTCAATTAAAAAAAATGTACCCTTATGACTGGTTTTGTGGTCCAGGGTCACAAATTATCTTTATTTGTATGTTTTCTGAGAGGTGCACCTTTTTCTCTGCTCTGCTGCTTCCCCTCAGCACAAGTTCGGTATAGTTATAAAGCGCAGCATCCAGCTTTGTGAATATTCACAGTGAATTCTCGATGGCATGAGTCTGAACCAGCGAAATCGACTTCAAACGGGTGTAGCTCAGTTATTTTTTGTCCGATTCCAACAAATCATACATAATTTTAAAGATTGAAGATTGGATTCCCTGTAAACATGACCAAAGTCTCAAAAAATGAGTTGGATGTATGACGGAGTATTTCTGTGCCAAAGACACTCCTTCAGGGTTTGTATATGGGTTGGAAAGGTTTTTTATTTTATTTTTTTTAAGTATGGCTCTTCATGATGTCATGAAGGGCAGAATTCTTCTTCAGAAGAGCACACGCAAACTCAACCAGAGCGCGAGAGCAAGAGCAGCCCATCAAAGTGCTTCAGTCGGGTTCGGAAGTCGTTGGCAGCGCTGCACAGCACTTGCTCGACTATTTTGTTTTAGGGTCAAATGGACATTTTTCACCTGAGGTTCGAAGCCAGATTACAGGGGGGTAAAAATTACTTTAGAAAGATGGCAGCATCAATATATTTTTTTTACACAGAGATTGGTTGGTCTATTAGTAAAATCTGTTGACTTGAGCAATCTTTGTTGCATTATATGACAGTGGTGACCATTCAAAAATGGGAAAAATAACTTTTCAAGTTGTTTCTCCAAAGTTTGCATGCCTGTAACTCAAGAAGTTTTAAAGATATCTTAATGATCTTTTAGATTTTGGGTCTTAAACTTTCCTTTTGGCATCTTCATTTTTAAGACTCTATATGGTTCCATTCCAGCAATATTGGGATCTTAAGATGGCTCCAGGAGTAAAAAGTTGAGTAAGTAGTTCACATTTTCAGTGGTCAAAAACCAAATCTGCGTTACTTTGCATTCAGCTGATTCTTTTTTTCTTTTAAAGAGGAAGGTCTGAAGAACAAATAAAGTTGAAACTAAAAATGTATCTTGTTTCCCAATATCAAAATAACTGCACAGAAC
Source organism: Sinocyclocheilus anophthalmus (assembly GCA_018155175.1). Taxonomy (NCBI): domain Eukaryota; kingdom Metazoa; phylum Chordata; class Actinopteri; order Cypriniformes; family Cyprinidae; genus Sinocyclocheilus; species Sinocyclocheilus anophthalmus. The sequence goes on along the minus strand of JADLZN010009494.1, from coordinate 52,684 downwards.
ATACCTGTCTGAGTGCCATTAATATTCTTTTTTCCAAAGTTTGCATGACTGTAACTCAAGAAGTATTAAAGATATCTCAATATGATTTCAGATTCTGGTTCTTAATATCTTTTCTTTTGGAATCTTACATTTCAAGGCCTTATATCGTTCAGTCACATAGATATGGGATCTTAGTGCAGCTCCATATTCAGATTGTTGAATATTACCCATTTTCAGTGGTCGAAAAACAAATGTTGGTCACTTTGTATATGGCTGATATTTATTATATTTAAAGGGGAATGTCTGAAGAAAAAAATAATGTTGAAACTCGAATTGTAGCTTGTTTCCCTCAATCAAAACAATTGCATAGAACATACATGTCTGAGTGTTACTTGCTTTACAAGTAGTGCTGGGCGGTATGACCAAAAATGTATATCACGGTATTTTTCTAAATCTGCAGTATATTGACGTAGAATGCCCTATTTTACTGTCATGAATGAATATTGTCAAAAAATACCACACTAAAAAGTGACTAAACACGACCCCTTTTAATACGTTAACAGGCGTCAAGTCACCTTTATTTATATAGTGTTTTATACAATACAGATTGTGTCAAAGCAACTGAACAGCATTAATTAAAAAAATAGTGTGTCAATAATGCAAAATGACGATAGTAAACACTCATTTTTCAGTTAAAGACAGTTCATCATTCAATTCAGTGATGTCAACATCCAGCTCAGTTCAGGTTAAATAGTATCTTTGCAATCATTTGCAATCAATTCAACAATATCGCTGGAAATGAAGTGTCACTCATTATTATAATCACAACATCGTCTGATAAAATCAACATGAATCTACACTAAAGAGCGGGGCTATACGGTTGTTTTGGCTATATTACTTTTGTGTCTCATGCAGCGCACTGCCTGCGTAACAAACTAAAAAAAAACAACAAACTAAAAAGTGCATGTGATATTAACAGACGAACTATGCTCATATTTATAATTCCAAACAATCAGTAAGCGACAGGTGCTAGGAAACGCTGTTTTGTACTCATTTATTGACGAGTCGACTGCGGTGCGGTGCTTCTCTGCCGCTCACTGCACAGAAACAGACACCAAGAGAGGTGACACTTCTCCGGGAAAGACAGACCTCACGCTCGCGGGACAGCACTGGAGAAATCCTCCAACTGAACCACAGCTAAGGTTTATCCAAAAAAAGTCGCTATGTTTGTCAGTATGAATATTCTATGGAAAAAAGCCGTCTAAAGGGTCTGAAAGTTGCTAAATCTAGTGCTAAAGTCGCGCTCGTGTGTGTGTGTGTGTGTGTGTGTGTGTGTGTGCTGACAGGGTGCGTAGATGAGCCAGACACACAGCACCCTGCAGCTTGAGTGTGTGAGAGAACGGGAGCTGATGGCACGGGCGCTGGATATGGTCTGGCCACGACGTTGAGAGCGACCGTCAATGTGGATATTGTGGATGAGTTCTTCTGTGTCATCACGTTCTATTAGTTCTACAGCTTCAATTTCTGAACTTTCACGCTTAGTAACACATACAGCTGTTCCCTCACCACAGTGCAACAGTGAAAAGTGACCCCTTTCAAACAGTGTCGCGTTCCGAAACGTTGTTTAAGCGACATACACCGGAATTGCCGTATTTAAAAAATTCATATCATAACAAAAATAAACACGGTATTCGGTAGAACGGTTATATACACACAGCACTAGTGTGCAAGCATTTGATATCTAATCAGCAAAAAGTAAAAAAAAAACACAAAAAAAAAACCTTTTCTGACGTTCTGACTTTCAAATTTTTCTATTTTTGTATAGGCGTCCCGGTCTCACTGCCAGGACTTGAGGTGCACCGCAGATGGCCAAACGGGACGGCAGAGGCCCAGATGGGCCGTACAGCAGACCTGTGCCTTCTGACAGCTTCTGGGCCGAACCACAGCATCTCATCCAGAACAGACGAGCACATGCAGCAGATCTTAGCAGCCCTCTGGAAAAACACATCCTGCTGAAGGTGCTCCAAGAGAGTTTTTGCCAGCATGTGGTTTGGACGCAAAACATATTCAACAAGGGTCCAGTGCAAAAAGTAGCAAACCGGTTTGGAACGACATGAGGATGACTAACATTTTTTAAAAATCAATGGCTCAAGAAGGCTGCATTTATTCGATTTAAAATACAGAAAAAGTAATATTGTGAAATATTATTACAATTTAAAATAACTGTTTTCTATGTGAATATATTATAAAGTGTAATTTATTCCTGAATTTTCAGCATCATTACTCCAGTCTTCAGTGTCACATGATCTTCAGAACTCAGTATAATATGCTGATCTGCTGCTAAAAAACATTTCTGATATTATCAATGATGAAAACTGCTAATAATTTGTATGAATAAGATTTTTTTTTCAGGACTCTTTGATGGATAGAAAGTTTAAAAAGAACAGCATTAATTTGACAAATAGTGACTGTTTCAACGAGTAATCGGAGAATGACATCCCAAAAAAATCAAAGTTTTTGTTTACATGATATAAATATATATATATATGTGTGTGTACTGTGTATATTTATTATGTTTATAGAAATAACAAACACATGATTTGTATATATTTAAGAAAAATATTTTTTGTTTATATATAAAATACTTTCTATTTAATATATATAAATTATATTGAATATAAATAAATAATATATATATATATCTATCTATATATATGTATATATATATATATCTAATATATACACATGAATATTAAAAAACTATATACACGTTATGTTTGGGTATTTATATATACATAACTAAATATATATAAATAAATTAATATTATTTTAATTATTTACATTTTTTTAAAACGATGTATTATATACTTTAGGTCACTTTTGATTAAATTACCGATCCTTGCTGAATAAAAAGTATTAATGTCTTCTTGTTTTTAAATTACTGACCCCCCAAACTTTTGAATATATGTACTACTTTATCTATTACTAGTGCATCCGTAAATTGCAAGACATGTTTACAAATTGCTGTTTACGTATTTTTGCTCAAATTAATGCACAGCCTTGGTGAACATAAGATACTTCTAAAAAACTCTGAAAAGTCATCCAAAACATTGACTGCTAATGTCTTTTTCCATTTTGGAATTATTATAATTTGTCGTATGTTGAATTATATATATATATATATTAGATATGTATATAGATGCTGCAGCTGTGTCACATCACTCGTGTCTGTAAAATAATGTTGAAATCACTTCCAGACCTTAACCGCTAACTGGCAGCGCTTGAGTGGTAGTAAAAGCAGAAAAGTGGAAGTCAAATAAGAGGGCAAATTAGCTAAGCAGCAAACGACTCCTATCCTTACTTGATATTCATTGGATCATTCCGTATGCAAATGTATCCCGTACTCCAGGATGCGCGCCTGGATGCTTCCAGGTCAGGATGTCCAGATCAGGGATCCACACACACACACACACACACACACACGTCGCAGCGCTGCGTTGGCTCGAGGTGTGCAGCACGTGATGCACGAGGCCTCTGAGAAACAAAGGGACACCTCATCAGCGCGATCCTGCGCGCTGTGACTTGAAGGTCGTGAGGCGGGTTCGCTCTAAAATCACAGACAGAGACGCTTCATTTGATGAGCCTGACATGATGTTCACAAAACAGCACAAGCACGGTTTTTACACCCAAACCAATTCCACAAATTCCAGCAATACGATGTAATGTAAATTCAAATATGTAGTTATTTTATGATTATTGTTATTAATCACTTAAGCTATCAGTCAAAAATTATGAATTAATAAAACATATAGAACCTGTGAATTCATGAATTTGAATTGAACTGGTCACATCCACAGTATATTGAATTTGACTGAATTTGAATGGGAATTTTTTTTTTTTTTTTTTTTTTTTAAAAAAAAAATAATTTTTTTTTTATTTTCGTAATTTAAAGAAATTCACATAGCCAATGCATTTCATTAGTTCAATTTCTGCTGTCCAACATCAATAATTACAAAATGAATTATGTCCATTTATGTCCTGAGTGTGATAACTGATTAGACATATTTCTTTCTAAATAAATTCAGGATATTAATTTTATATTTATTATTATTTATATTATTTATATATTACATCAATAGAGACTAAACAAAATATTGCCTGTGTGAAATGCATTATATTGTTAAAATGGCAATAGCAAATTAAGATTTTTATTAGGTAATCAAAAACATAATTAAAAATGTATAAATATATAATTTCATATATACATATATACATAAATATACACATAAATGTATTATGTATTACATTATTGTTATTTATATTAATGACTTATATAATTATAAAATGTTTCATAAATAGATATATATAAACGCAAGTATAATAAATATATTAAATAGTCCAAAATAAGTAATAAAAAATCTTACAGCATTAATAATGAATCTTAATTTCAAATTAAAACATAATGTCTGCAATATTTTATAATAGGACATTATGAATAAATCTTATAATATTAAATATTTGTAAAGTATTTAAAAGAAAAAAAATTCTGTATCCAAATTAAATTATATTATAATCTAGTCCATATTATTAGTATAATTTATTCAAACTCAAAGTCAAAAGTAATGACTGCAATTTTTGACAATATTAAATTTTAATAAATATTAATAACGTATTATAGAAGGAAAATTGTACGGTATCTGTACTAAATTCATGGTAAATTAAGGTAAACTTCGTTTTCATACTAAATATGAAAAATCCAGGCCCCTGCCAATCTCCTCTTCATAATAAAGACGCAGCTGTCCTCACATGAACACAATCCCACTGGGTCACTAAGCAGGGGATCTCTAACCTCCATCAGATCAACCAAGCGCCCAGACAGGTGACACGGGTTTGTTTCATAATGACTCCCGGATGAGAAACATCTGTTCTGGGAGCGTCCTCAGTACACAGAGTACCGTTAGGAAATGAGGCCGCTAATCCCACTTGCACCCAGCGTACCACGCTAATCCCTGAGATCCCCACGTCACCAAACCAGCCAGTTAACCACAGCTGAGCTCATCAGCCCCACACATATCACAGTTTCTTGTTCTTTACATTCCGCGGCTGTCGGATGAACAAGAAACCACTAGTAAATCACAGCTCTGTTCAAACATAGTGAGCAGCCTACCTAGCAGCATTTTAAGGCATCATAGGAACACTATCGAAATTCATATAAATAGTGTAAGTCAGCAAGACCAACAACTGACTTTACCTAGACTCATACGAATAACCTAAGAATAATAATATAAACCCAAATAGAACCATAATATCTAATAATAATACTACTAATAATTCAAGAAAATATAAATATGTTCTAATAAATTATAAAAAAATTTCAACATAATATAATCTGAAAAGTTAACCTCTACTCACAGCATTTATATACACTGCCCCCACTGCATATATATATATATATTATATATTTGACTGGACCTAATCGCCAGAGAATAGTCGTATCTTTTAATTAACCTTAACACTAAATGTATAGATAATTAATATGTATGTAATATAATAGACTAACCCCATAACTAATATTACATATAAATAACTTATAATTACTATTTTTGTTCTAATAAAAAAAAATACCAAAGTAATATCATATAAAATAATCTATATAGCGAGGGTTTTATGATGTATTGTTACTAGAATATCAGATTAATAAACTAATAATTAATATAAATAAATTAAATAAATAAATATTCTGATTTATGAATTAGTAAGACACAAATAATATACATATATATATATAGATATATATATCTATATATATCGCGGATGACTAAAACGTCACCCGAATCTGCAGCTTCAAATAAATTATCCACCCGCCAACCGCCCGCACCTGTATTTTTGTCTGATTTAGACAACCGCACCGACCCGCACCCGATCATCACATTAGGGTTCGTACGGTCATGAAAAACCTGGAAGAGTCATTGAACAGCAATTTCCAGGCCTAGAAAGTTTTGTAAAAATAAATAAACTCAAAAAGTTTTTGAAAAGTCATAAAAATCTATTTCACAATTCTCTGTATAGTAGAATTATGTTTAATGACGACTTTAAAATGAGGGAAATTACTGCAAAAACTTTATTCAATATAGTGTGTAGGTTAGATGAGTAAATAAATCCACACAAACCATCAGATGAAAACAGCGTAGGTGATTCAACTGTACCGCGTCTTCTCTCTTTGACTTTCTCTTCACATCGACGCATCTAGAGCTGCTGCACGCTGCGATAGAAGACTTTAGCTCGCGTTTCGGGACAGTTTACAGAATTGTCAATTGCCTGATCGGTCATTATTGCATCGTCACAAAAAAGTATTATTTCAGTCCTTTTTAAGTCATTCGGGTACTCGGGCTCTCCAGAGGCGCGTGTGCTCACAGTCACATCCAAAGCGCGTACTGCGAGTACCAAATTGAGAAAGTACTGTCGGTTTTGTCTTAAGTTAATGTAAACAGTTGCAAAATAAAACACATGAGTATCAGTATTGGATCCGTGAAATAGGTCTTGTGACAGCAGCCTAATAAAGCTGTGCCGTCTTTTATTAATGTTAATCAAACAACAAAAGACAGAGAAAATCCCTTACTGCTCTTGACTAAATAATGTTTTGTTGAATAAATATAATAAGTTAATTTACGGTTTATTCAATTTCTGTAGCCTATTTAAAACACATTCATAATTTAGAAAATGTAGTTAATACTCATCATTAATGATTTATTTTATCCACCCAAATAATCAGAATGCATTTTTTTATTACCCGACCCACCCGATCCGCGGATATAACCGCCATCCGCGCATCACTAATATATATATATATATAATATATATAATATATAAGATTTATGTTTTAATAAATTGCTTTAAAACCACAAGAAAAATATAATTACAAATATTTAGATTAATCAATTGTTTAATAAAACTAAAAAAAAAATATATTAAAAAGAATTAAAATGTTAAACATTCTTAAAATACCTTAAACATACTCTAAATGGACGTCTTTGACCACTGTGCAGTGTCTCGCTCTTTTTGCAGCGTCTACCCATCAGTCTGTGCAGCATTATGGCACCAAAGTGTGGACTAATAAAGCACCACAAGACTGAGGACGCCTTTGATTCAGGCCTTTTCTGGGAAATGGCATCTAAAAACTGCTACAGCCTCGACGGCCTCCGAAAGCCAAAAACTGCGCGACCCGAGTGAGTTTAAGTGGCTTGGGCATTTACAAGAGCCAAGAACACAGATCAGGAGCACCGCCAGGAGTATCATACACCCGTCAAACATTCTGGCCATCGACACGACTCCATCCCTCGGAGAAACCATGTAAGGAGATTATGAAGACTTCTGAAGGCACAGATTTCATCGGGCCGAGCTCTTCACAGGTACACATGAACATATGTACTGGAGGACAACTAAAACGTTTAATTACAGACCCTTTAATTTATGATAAAAAACTAAGCCTGAATATCCCCAAAGAAAAGTCATTTAAGGAATAATTAGACTGTTACCCAAGATAACATGAATACAACTGGAAGCCAACTTTCTTCTCCAGCTTAGAGAGGAAAAGAATTAGTATGTTTTGATTGAGCCTGATTGGATTTTGATTTAGAGAAAACACTGAATTGAGTAGACAGACGTCTGAATGAAAGGATCCTGAAGACATATCAACAAGATGAATAGCAATAGAGCATCATGGGAGTTTTGGATGCTAGTTTAGGTCATACAATAGTGTTCAAAAGTATACTTTTTAAAAAATAAATTAATTAACTAAAATTAAATTAATCAAAAGTGGCAGTAAAGAATTTATAATGTTTTTATTTCAAATAAATGCTGTTCATTTAAACATTCATATGGATATGAAACAAAATAAAAGTAAGTGATGAGACATTTTATTTTTGGATAAATTATTTTATTCAACACATTAGCTCTCTTAAATAATCGTATAGTGTTATAATAATCAAAGCAGCCCTGAGCTAAAGGGGTCATATGATGCTGCTAAAAAGCTAATCATTTTGTGTATTTGGTGTAATGAAATGTGTTTATGCAGTTTAAGGTTCAAAAAAACACATTATTTTCCACATACTGTACATTATTGTTTCTCCTCTATGCCCCAACTTTCTGAAACGCGTCGATTTTTACAAAGCTCATGTTCTGAAAAAGTGAGGTGTGCTTTTGATTGGCCAGCTATCCAGTGCTTTGTGATTGGCCGAATACCTCAAGCGTATGACGGAAATGTTACACCCCTTACCATACTGTGATACCGTGTCCGGCCGGAGCGACGAGACAAAAAAATTAAAACCCATTATAAACGACGCATTTGTGCATTCAGTGGGGACATAATTACGATTATAATGCCGTATACTGTCTTTTTACGCGTTGCGTATCGCGCCGCGTAAACATAAAACTCTGTCTGCATGTGTGATCAGAGAAATGACAAACAACAAATGCTACTCCACACTGCCCAAACAGCGTTTGAATCATTAGTGGCAAATGATAAAAGAAAACGTATTACGTGAGTCAGAACTGCCGGCATTATAGTCTAAAGTTGCTCTCCCAGGATCAGTAAACAGTCCTCCATAAAATGTGCCGGCGATCCACAGCACTAAGTTGAAGTTTTCCCTCAGCGACCCAGCACAGAGAGAGACAACCCAACAACACTACACGACGGCAACAATACTACAGCGAGATTAGTTACGCCTTCTTTCTTTGCGTGACATTTGGGCGGCGTTATGCAAATCTAACCACATCGTGACGTAGACATGTGGGGAAGTGTTAAAACGAGCCGTTTTAGGTAGGCGTGGTAAACTCTTAACTTTTATAAAGAAATTTCTTTGGATTTGAGACTTTAGTCTTTGCAACTTTGCAGATTTTCTTTATGCACCAAGAGCTTTTAACGCTCCAAAGAGAAAGGAAAAATCGCATAATATGACCCCTTTAAGCTTATTCGTGCAAACCAAAACTATCACTTAATGTAATATATATTTTTTTATTTGAATTCACTAATAAAAAGGTTTTATCATTAGCTATCTCACTGGACAGCTGCGTTATAGCAGAAAATCAAGTTGTAATTCTAACTGAAAGCAACACTCACACTGTTTTTTCATGTTTAATAGAACAATTTGGAGTAGACGTCACAGTTACGTCACTTGCAGCTGCGCGCGCATTGTGGTGGCAGAAAAACACTGGGAACATGTGGAGGGAAATGGGTAAAATCCATGGAAAAAGAGAACAAATTTATTGTTGTGCCTTTGAATGTCAGAATCTGAATGCAAATAATTTTTATATAACACTGTAGTCAAAGACGCCATTTGAAGCTAAACTCAGACGTTTAAACGGACAGACTATGGATGAAACCTGCTATGATTACCCTACTTTTAAAGCATAAATTTGATTTAAACAATAGGTCTATATAATATTCATATAGGGGACATATTGTATTAGCCCTACAGTTGAAATACATGAATGAAATACTATTTAAACCTATAACATTTTACATAACATTTACCCATTTTATCTCACAATTCTGACTTTTTTTTTCTTGCTAATGCAAGTTTATATCTCCTAGTTCGGACTTTACAACTTTATTCAAGTCAACAATTGCGAGTTTGTCAATTCTGAGGGAAAAAAAAGGCAGAAGTGTGGGATTACAAACTAAAAAGAAAGAACGACGAGTTGATTTTTCTTACCAGAATTGTGAGATATAATCTCGGAATTGCAAGAAAAAGTCAGAATTTTGAAATATAAACTCAAAATAATTTTTAAAATTATTTTATTCCATGGCTTGAATAGACTGCTACGTTAAAACTGTCATTATCAGATAGGCTCCGTCCACAAAAACGTCATCACTGTTTGCAAACACTGAAATTGGTCTATACTGTAAAGCTGCTTGCTTTAAATCAATCTACTGTATAAAGCGCTATATAAATAAAACCTGGACTTGCCTGGGTGCTGCTGAATTGCAGAGATGTTCGTGCATTGAAAACTTATCCACACTGCTGTAATCAGATGCTTTCTTAACTGCTGTTTTCTCACCGCTCTCATTTTTGTTGTGTGTTTATTTCGTTATTGAGAGGAAAGCGAGCAGCACATATTTACATATTAATTTAATGCCGCTCTAAGCAGCATCTGGTTCGGTTGCAGTGACACTCCAACTCTCATAAGCGTTGTGTGTCGTCTCCTATTGTATTTGCATACAGGAGAGCTGAATTACAGTCTTGTGCCACAGCGCCACATTTGGTCAAACGGCAGTACTGCAGGCCCTTGCATTGAGTCATATGAGATCAAACGACTATTTGACAACAAAAATAACAAAGTGCCTGGATTTTGTTCACGAAATTTCGCCAAGCAGCAGTAAATGTGTCCGCGCCTCAACCATTAACCAGAAATTGTTCAAAAACAGGAATGCACTTCTCTTACCTCAAGTCTTTGTACGATCTCTCTAATGTCCTCTCCACAGTTGTCGTGCGCGGAAAGCATCACACACTCGCCGCGTTCGTAGAAGATCTTGATGCTCATGACGCCGGACGACCAGCCGATGACGTCCCGACAGGAGCAGTTAAAAATCACGTTCTTCGACTCCACCTCAATCAGCACGATGAACTCGTTGGAAATCCCCAGCAGGCACTCCACGTCCGCCGACAGGCCGAAATCCCGCGCCACCATGCTCCACGTGACGGCGCCCACGCTGTGGAGATGAGCGTCCTTCCGTGGCTTCACCCGCTCCTTCTTCTTGGCCCCTAGCGTGATGAAGCTGAATTTGACCGCAGAGTCCACCGTCGTCGTGCTCACGCAGTTCTCCGCGAGGTCCTTCAGGTACTCCTGCCGCGTGCGGGTCGCCATGGCACGAAACTTCTCCGATTTGTGCGCCGCATTTTCCCCGTTGATCACCTTGGCCAGCAGGAAGTCCCTGAAGACGGCTGACTTGGGAAAGGTCACGCCTTTAGGAACGGGAGGACCGAACGGAGGCACGTCTTTCGATCTGGATACCGCAACACTGCAAGGGCCACAACGAGGGATTGAATGACCGGTTTAACTAATGCAAAACAATATGAGATGCACTTCACAGATCTGAAAAACATTTAAAAGAATCTTTCTAATTCCGGAAACAAAAAAAAAAAAGAAGAGAAATTTTGAAGAAAGTTCATGCAGATCTTTCACAAAGAAAGCAGCAGTGACCATGAACTGGCAAGCTCCAAAAATAACAAAACAAGCATCATAAAAGTAGTCCATATTATAGATTTTCCAATAGAGTTTCATGATAAACAGACTGAAATATAAGTCTTTATTCACTGGAAACACAAGTAAAACAATATTCAAACTTTCAGACTTTTATGCTGCACGTTCAGTCACGAAAAGCAACAGCATTTGCTGTCACCAATGAGACAGAAGAGCTACAACAGGGCCAGTGTTATTTTAGTATTATTTGTATACTATTATAGTATTTATTAAGCACTTTTTGATCTATTAAGCTTATTTTTATAATATTATATATATTATTTTTGTTAATTTTAGTAATTTTTATAATTTATATATTTAGCTTCTATTATTTATTAGCTAATTATTTTGGGCTTCCAGTTTTTGTCAATTTAGGCAACATTATAATTTTTTTTGCAAATTCTAATTTTTTTACGAAGTTTTTTGTTCAGTGTAGTTTGTAATCTAATATAAAATTTTATTTAGTTGGTAATTATTTGTGCTTTTGTCATTTTATTAGTTTTTATTGGTTTAGATATTTGGAAAAAAATTTCTGTTATTCCTATATTCTAGTTTGTATAAACTTTAAATTCTTACCATTTCATTTTAATGTAGTGAGTGGTCATAAAAAGAAGTTCCATGCATGTATGTGAAAAATAAAAAAAAATTAGTGATACGAATAATTTCATTATTTCAAGATTAAAATATTTCAGTTGCCAAGCAGGGGTTACAAAGGTAATTTTTTCAGTATTTATTATTATTTTATTACATTTTGTTTTGTTTATCAGCTTTTTCAATGACCAAAAATAATAATTTTTCATAGTTTTAGTTAACAATAACAACATGAGACATGGAGAGAAGGAGAGAAGATTATCAGTGAATACTGACTTAAAATTAGCTTTGTTCCTAACATAAAGCTACCGTGTGACTTCAGAAGACTTATAATATATAGAGCAGGAGTATATGGCTATTCGTTATGGTTACTTGTATGGTGTTGTTCCATTCTGTGCTTTTCAGCCACTGGTTACTGTAGGTTTCATTACATGGAAAAGAGCTGCACAAACCAGATTTTCTCATTTGGTTCCAACAGTTATTGGATACGGACATGAGGATGAGTAAATTATGACATAATTTAGTCTTTAATTGCAATAATTAAACGTCCCAAACAGCCTTTGGCACTGCTTTTAAACAGAAGATCAAAAACTACAGGCTATTTACAATTACAGGCAAGCCAAGCTTTGACACATGATCGATTCCTGTAAGTTCTCCAGCATTTAAGCTTCATTAAACTTAAACTTAATACATCAAAGGTAAATGAAATCACTTCATTTCTCTAAACAGCTATCATAGCGATCATCATTTACGGTGTAAATCAAAGGCGTCTGGTTCACTTGCCTGTAGCAGACGTTCTCAGTGCACGGATTGTGAACTTTAACGATGACGAACACATGCTGGAAATGGGAGCGGATGTTTTTGGGTGTGAAGGGCAAGGCACCGGGCTCCTGAAACACGATGGTGACGATGTCATTTCCTATGTGTCTCTTTCTGAGCAACTGGTGAGACGAGAAAGAACAGAGGTGAATGGACTCGGCGTGTGCCGTTTATTATAAGGACAGGTCAAACAGCAGCTTTTGCATGATTAGCAAGAACAGGAACAGGAAGTGAGGTGACACTGTGTAGTAACAAATCCACCAGCTTCAAAGAGCCCTGAAAAAAGGTGACATAACAATCCATTTCACTTTTCGGGCTAAAATGTACTAAATGAAACTCTTGATGACCGAAAAATAACTGAAAATTACATTTCTCTTTTGTAACCAGGGCCCAAAATGAACACTTGCAGAGTGGAACATAATAATAATAATAATAATAATAATAATAATAATAATTTTATGTTGCTAAATAGTTGAAAAATAATGCAGAAACAATATAATAATAATAACTCTAATAATAATAAAAGGTCAGGTTGTTAAAAATTAAATAAACAATATATATAATGAATAATATAATAATTCTTATATTGATTCATTTTACTTTAGGCCGTTAGAAATAGTGAAAAAAAAATATTAAACTCTAATCCTTGCTAATAATAAAATCATTAAAAATTCTGAAAATAAATAACATGTATTATTATTATATGAATAATAACAACAATAATTTTATGTTGCTAAAATAGTGAAAAAAACTCTAATAATAATAATAACAAAAATAATTTTATGTTCCTAAAAATAGTGCAAATTGAACACTTGCCAAGCGCAAAATGAGAGTAAAATAAATAAATAAAAAGCTATAATACTAACACTACTTCTACTACTACTAACAATGATGATAATTTTGTGTTGCTAAAAATATGTTTGTCCTCCAAATCAAAAGCCCCAAAAAATAAAATTTTCACAGCAAAAAGAAACAGATAAAAAATATAAGCGCTATTAATACATAAAAAACCCAAAAATAATCGGCAGCAATGTGCCATCTGGCATAATTTTGGCACAATAAATGGCACAAAAGACGCCTGCAGACGCTGTGAAAGACTACATAAAATCTCTTAAGCTCATCCATAAGTACAATATCAGAATCTGGAGAGATTTTTAGCACAGTCAGCCCTTCATATCTCAAAGATATTTGATAAGGCAACGGAGTGAGGAACTCATAATATTCAATTAACCCCGAGCCTGCCTTCCTGTGAGTGGCCAAGGGTTACAAACAGGATTATGGGTGGATGAGAAGATGAGAGGCTGAACCGTGCCCGAGTCTTCTGGAAGCTTACGGACAGGGATTTATTCACTAATCCTGCGCAATCGAATAGAATTGAAGTTGGAGAAGAAAAAGACAGAAAATCCTCTAATCCTGCCAATCGACTGTCAAGAGATGTAAGTGACAGCGACACGGCTCCAGTCAAGAACCACGCAGCTGAAGTTAATGCATTTGATAGACTATAAACATATTATGCTATATAAAACAGACCCAATATATTTAATGCCATTACTTTTAATGCAGTTAATGCATTTACCAAATTTGACTTACTTAGTTTCAAATCAAATCCAGACTTTTAACAAAAGTGAAGTCTGCTGTCTTTGAGTGTCAAAATTCTATCGAATTTGACTTTTTTTACATAATATTTTGTTTTCTTCACCAAAAAGAAGTAAACGCTTTAAAATGCACATGCGTACAATTTAGAAATAAAACAAGACAAAAGAAAAAAAAAGAAAATAAACAAATAATGGGGACAAAACAGGAAATAATTAAAAAAGAAACTATATTCAGAATACAGTATATGCTGGAAATAATTTAAACGTCAAACCTGAGGGGGGGGGGGATCTAACATATTGTTAAAAAGAGGAAGAAATAATATCATAAATACTTCCATATTCAGATTTACTCTTCACAACTAGTTAATTAATACATATTTTAATTTTTAAATACATATTCAGATTTTAAATATATTGGGAAGTACTACATCAACTACTGTATATTAATATCAAAACCTGATGATCATGTACCAAAGATGTACCAAAGAGCATGGGGCTTATAACTAACTAACTAAATAAATAAATAATGGCTGTGGGCCAAAAGTGACTGCCAGACAATGGTAGTATCTGATAAAGAGGACATATCATGGTTAATACCATGTACAGTCTTTATTACACAAGAAATCCCATCAGGCTGATCAGAAGGCCGAATGTGAAGCCATTAGCCAATCACAGCAGAGCTGATCAGCATAAGGAGTGTAAGTGTAGTTGAGCCGCACCTGCTGTCTGTTGTTGGGAGTGTAGGGCAGGAGCGTGGACACGTGGAACATCAGCTCATAGTCTTTATAAGTGGTGTAGAGCGAGTGAGAGCCGGTGGAGTCCGCTGAACAACAGCAGAGCCGTCAATAACACCCAAACACCATCCTGCGATCGAACAGAAAGAGCTTTCTGGATTGTCTCCGCTGATACGTCCAGTTCTACTCGGCCCTGAAATTCAGCATCTGTTTTGTCGTATGTAGTGTATTTTTAGGTCATTGAGATACTACTACAGGTTTTTTATTAATAGGTGAATCCCAGTAAGTTTGCAGTTTTTTTTTGTCATTCGTTTAGTTTGCATATATATTATAATATCTATGATAGATAGACAGATATAGGTTTTAATAAAAAAAGACATAGATGTAGAATATTATATATATTATATCATTATATATATATATATATATATTATACACAAACACACACACACACATATATATATATATATATACATTTTTTTTTTCATTTTTTTTCGTTTTAGTCATTTTATTAAGAAAGGAAATATAAAGAAATGCTATTATAGTTATGAATATTTTTTAGGAAATAATTTAAAATTTTCAAACATGAGGGGGAAAAAAAAGGAGTCACAAAGGGGGAAAAACAATTGAGTAATATCATTTTTTAAAAATAAATATAGATTTAAAGTAAAATATAAAATAAAATAAGTATCACACGATGGTAAAAGTACATTTTGTGAAGTGTTTTTTGAGCACAATATTTTTTTTTTATATAATGTGTGGTTATTATTATAATAAAATAAAATATTTAAAAGTTAAACTAATTAAGTACAGAAAGTATACATACTTTTATTGTATGGTGATAAAGTGAATGCTCTTTCGCGACAGCAACAAATATGCAATGAGCACAAATGCATGGTGCCCGTTTTTTATTTGTAATAATAAAAATACTAACACTATAAAATATATATATCTATATACTTCTCTTAAAGGTGAAAAAGCAAATGCTATTCCCCGAAGCACAAAAAATGCCAAGTGTTGAGGAGGCAAAATTATTATTTTTAATAATAATTGAAATATTTTTTATAATAATAATAATAATAATTACTCTTTTATCCTAATTAAGTAAATAATAATAATATGTGGTATATATACACCAAAAATTTGATATATATATATAATATATATATATATATAATTTTGTAAATGGGGAAAAGTGCTATCAGCAGCAAAGAGGAGGGTGACAGTGTCTGGAGGCTGATATGCTCTGTGCTGTATTTGATGGTGTTAGCATTAGCACATACTCTTGTTGTCCAGCTGTGCTCGGTACTTGGTGAAGCCCTTCAGCCGGACTCTCTGACCGAGCAGATCCAGGAACTCGTCCAGCGGCGGGCCGGCGTTCTCATTATTGTACATCTCCTCCTCTGTGCTCTGCCCCGCTTTACAGTACAGGACGCCCACTTTGTGCTGGAAGCTCAGCTGCAACGCAATCAAACACAGATTACATTTCATTACTGTCATACACTGTCTCGAGGTCAATAAGTGCTACAGAGGCTACTTCCGTCTTTAAAGAGGGATTGTGGGCAATTCAAACAGTTTAAAACCAATCAGTCAGGCACGTAAACAGATGAAGTCATGAATGAAACGGTCATCTCTGCATTCATCAGGCAGCTGCGCGTTTCTTTTTACACGAGTCCATTCAGAAGAGCTCAGTCTGTGATATAAACATCAGTTCAGCAGGTAGAACAAGGACTACAAATTCATGAGGATTTAATCATCATTATGGAAATGGAAGGATTACGTTGATAAACTCAACAGTAGCCGAGTGGAAAACCTGCGTCTGTGGGATCGTCATGTTTCACCTGTTATCGCTTCCGAACAGGTTTCTCAAACTACTACTACTACACGCACACACACATATGTACTGTATGTATGTATGTGTGTGTGTGTGTGTGTGTGTGTGTTTTGTCCTTTGGAAACATACATGTTCTTGTTTAGATTGAGGCAGTGTTATTGGAGTTATTTAATTATGTACTTATGCACTTTTATAATATTTTGAATTAACTTTTATTTTCATATTCCAGTTTTAATTTTAGATTAAATCATTAAATTTTATTGTGGATTTTTTATTTTTCTAAATTCTAATTAAGAATATTAAATTATTATATAATAATTTTTTTTACAATTAATTATTAGTATTATATTTGACTTGAAATTAAATATTCAGGGTTTTTTTTTTTTGTCAGTTAATCTCATTAAAAATTGTAATACTTGAAACTATTCAGTTAGTTGCCAAAGCAGCATTTAAAAAAACAAAAAAGTCATTTAATATTTATGTTTAAACAAACTAAAAATAAAAGAATTAATACATCGAAATAATGATAACACACTATGCAAAATAAATGAGAATATTCTGCTCGCTTGCTTTTGTGTTATTAGCTATAAAATAAAATCTACTTAGAATAAGCAGAACAATCCGCAAAATGAGACACAAAAAATATTTAACATCAAAAACAGTGCAGTGCTTTAACCATAACAATAATAATAACAATAAAACCATTATTAAAGAAGAGCTTTAGTTTCTGTGATCGAGACAGAGTCTCTGTGGCTGTTTTATTCCTATACCTCAACCTTGACACGCTGCTTAGGGGGATGTGTAACGGCGTAGTACAACAGTAAAGGCTATTTTGTAAATGAGCACACTACCAGGCAGGACCAACCTCACTATCTCTGGTGGTGATGCTTTTTTACTCCATCATATTCGCTAATGGGGGGGTATTTTGGCGTTGTGTTTTGGGCTTGTCTATGGTCTGTTGGCGTAGCTCTTACCCGCTCCTGGGGTTCAAATGTAACAGACCAATGTTTGGGGGTAGTTTAGTAACTCAGATGCAGGGTCAGGATGAACCCACGATTTTGAGTTATTATCGGGGGGATTCGCATCTCTCTTCACGGAGGCCCTTTCTCCTTCCTTTTTTTCTTTTCCCCCCTTTAGCTTTTTTCGACGTGTCAGTGGCCCTACGATTTAGCGAGCCGCACTATTTTGTTTGCCACCCGGTGTATAGACACCCTTCTTCGTTAGTATTACTTCGCCCTATCGGTAGCTAGGTTTGGATATCTATCTTACTGTGCTGTATGATTTATTTCCCGTCTTCATTCGCATTTTGACGGCCGTCTTAGAGTGTTTACTATTGAATTAACATGTTCGGTATGAGGCGTGCGGTGTGAATACCGAGTTTAGGAGGGCGCGGTCTTTTCCGCGTGTGATGAAAAGCTAGCATGATGCTTTGCCATAAACTAAACGAGTTATATAAAGATACAGAATTGAATACTTTGTTTGGCTGTTAAAACATGTCCACAGAGTTGTTTCTTGTTTGTTATGGCAGGTAGAGTCACAGCATGTTTGGGCTAGAGTGAAACGCCGAACACGACTCCAGCTCGTTACGGTGGAAACAGAATAACAGAGACTGGTCGATCACACGTGAATTACTTCTGTTTAATGTTGACCGGTAAGAGCGCCGACACGAAAAACAAAGGAGCGATGATCTCCGCACCACACCCTCGGGTTTTTGATGGGTTGCTGGTCTAGTTTAAGCTAGTTTAGCTGACAAAGTGCTCAACCACTCGGACATGTCTTGCACACGGGCTATTCAGTTGTAACCTCTTCGGGAATGTTAGACTCTGTGGGTCAAGATAAGCAAACCACCTGTTTTCCTCACTTCAACATTAACGATTCCAATCAGTCTCTTGAATTTCCCTCATTTCATTTGATCAGAAGTGAGCTGTGACAGAAATACAGCTTACAGTTACTAGAAAACAGCTGCAATCAGTCACAATCCAGCACTGAGTTGTGATGAACGATTAAAAAAAAACAGCCAAACGCTCCTCCTTACGCAAGCGTAACCCAGTTGTGATGCACTGAGCGCGGCTGATGAGGCAGGAGTCAGACTCCGCTCTCTTACGAGGGTCAAGTATTCCCAGCGTGCATCCATACTGTTGTCATGGCGACCTTGCACTCGGAAACCTAGGAACAGCCAGTGACTTCCACGGTGTCTACTCGAGCAATGCTAATGCAGTCCAGAGGAGATGCCCTACTTGGCTTTAAGAGAGCACTCATCACCCAAACACACACACACACACACACCACACACACACACACACACCACACACACACACACACACACACACAAACACAAACACACCCACACAAACAAACACACACACACACAAAAACACACACACCACACACACACACACAGGGATGAGGCAGTGAATCGGTTATAAAAGAGGTAAATGCACAATCCCAAACTGCTGACACATTCTGAATGGGTTGAGATACAGCAACAGGCAGATTTGAGAACACAAGAAAACGTGTCTGAGCAGACTACAAATGCTGCAGGAGGCAGAAAACAGAGGGCAAATATATAACGTGAGCAGTCACAATGAGCCAACCGAAGTCCTCTTGACGGTTTCATTTCAACAGCATCAAATAGTTATAAAACCTAGGGAGCTGCCTACCTAAGAAAAATATTTAATATGTTTAAGTAATATTAGACATTAAAAAGTCAAAATATTATTACTTTTTTTAAAAATTGAAATTAAAAAAAATATATATATTTATACATATTTTACACTTTTTCAATATAAAAAAACACAAATTTTCGCTTGTTAAAGTTTTTACTATATTATAAAGTATAAAAAATATTATTTATTACATTTTAAACATATGTAAAACAAAAAGTTTAAGTAAAAATTGTGTGTTGTATATATATTTATATATATAATATATATTATATCATATTAATATCTATATATATCACAGACAGTGCGGCATAATTAGGTACGTTGATATTCTGATCATATTTTTTTCCATGCACATTTGACCAATTCCAAACAACATCAATCTTAATAACTACTTTTAATTTTGTATTTGATAATTTATAAGTGATATATAATTGTCCATGAAGGCTGGGAGTGAAAAACTCCTTATATTCAGGTGTGTATACTTAAGCAGGTTTTCTTTTACAGATTAAATGAGCCAAAAAAGAGATTTAACTCAAGACTCAAAGTCAAAAATTATTAAATGCCCTGAGGACAGTCACTGTGTACTTTTAGTACCACACTTTTTTTTTTGCAACACCCTTTAGTACTCTTTCGAAGATATATTTTGTTCAAGCGACACACTTACAGATCAACTTGGACAACTGAAAAGGTTCATTGGTCAGCAGGGGGTCAGAAAAAAAAAAGGTTAGAGAAGAAAAAGATATGTTAACGCAAAAATAATTAAGAATTAAAGGGGCATCTGATGCAGCTAAAAATAACATTAGTTGGTAATGACTGGTTTTATGCACTTAAGCTTTAAAAAAAACACATTATTTTCCACATACTGTACATTATTGTTTCTCCTCTATGCCCCACCTTTCTGAAACGCGTCGATTTTTACAAATTTTCTCGTCATCTCATTCCTCGATCCAGAATTTCTGGTGTTTTCCGTTACTTAACTATCCTATTTCTGTCCGATCTGCCTTTCTGCCGCTCCTGTCTTGTTCCGCAGTCGGGTCTATGGTGCTTCTTCCATCTCTTTAGCGTTTTATTTGCACTGTTCTCCCACCCATTCTCCTTCTCCTTAATCCCTGCATCTTGTGCTCCCGATTGCTGTTATTTCTGTCTTCCCCTCCACTGCTTGGGCTCCGTCCAATTTTTGTTGATGCCACTACCTACTGCGACTTGATGAGTGTCAGAGTGTATCTTGCCGCGTTCTTTATTTTTTTTTTTGCTCTTGCGCTCTTGGCATGCTCAGACCATTTGTCTTTTGATCATATTTCATTTCATTCTCTACATCAAGTAATGGTGTATAATGAAATTTTCATTACGCGTGGATGAGGTTATACAAGAGCCAGATCTACCTTCCCTAATGTTCGGAGTCTTTTTACTTGTGAATCAATTGTTTGTTGTCCCGCCCTTCGATCTGTGTTATAGGGAAGTTTTTGTATAACTCAGTTTCGAGCGACGAGCTATTAGGCGATCCTTCCATTGCGCCCTAGAACCGGCAGTATATGGTTTTTAGGTTTTTGCCCTGGATGTCTCCTGTGCGATCCTCTTCTCAATATATATCTCAAAACAAACCAGACTGACACTCAGTTATCCAATTATCGTATCACGAATCGCCTCCATTCGACATGTATTGCGTGCGGTTGCTCCAAGATTCTCTGGAGATCAAAGATTGGATGAGCAATAATTTTCTCCTACTAAATTCGGATAAAACAGAGATATTACTTATTGGACCAAAAAACAGTACACAGAATCTCTTGGATTACCATTTGCAACTAGACGGATGTACGGTTACTTCCTCTACAGTCAAAAATCTGGGTGTTATATTAGAGAGCAACTTGTCTTTCGAAAATCATATTTCATATGTTACAAAAACAGCATTCTTCCACCTTAGAAACACTGCCAAGTTACGAAACATACCTGTTTCCGATGCAGAAAAGCTAGATCATGCATTCATGACCTCTAGACTGGTCTAATGCGAACTCCTGCAACTATCTAGCTGGTTTGTACTGCTATCGCAATAAACAATCGCCACCTGTAAGGTATGCAGGTTCAGAAAATGCAGCGCGCTTAGAGTCCTTACAGGTAAGATAGAGATATGCCTCAATTACGCAATTTTCAGTCCTGCAGGTACCTATTAAGTTCTGTATCCAGTTACAAATGAAGTCTTTATATACTAACGCTTGATTGTATTTTGATTTTTGATATTGCTTTTGCTGCACCCCACCTCACCCTTTTTGTTTTTCTCGTTCTCATGCTGCCCCCACAGGCCGCCCCCTATTTTTTTCTACTCCACACATATCGATTACCTGTATTCAGTACACACGCTACAACCATCACGCCCCGAAGTCGCAAAACTCTGGACTTTGGTTAGTACCTAGGATATAAAGTCCACTAAAGAGGTAGACTTTTTCATATTGGCTCCCAAACTCTGGAATAGCTCATGAGAACGTTCGGGGTCAGACACATCTATCCGTTTAATCTAGATTAACTAAAGACACTCTCTTTGGCCAAGATTCAAATAATGCATCTCATAATTTTTTTACTGCAGTTATATCTGATCAAATTATTATTTTTTAGTTTGGGTTAAACAAATCAATTTGGCTTGGTTGGAAACAGCAGCGACGCTAATTATGTCTCTATTTGTTTCTCTATTTCTGCTGGGATTGACATCCCGTGGTAACTAGGATTTACACACGCTTCAGTCTGGATCCAGAACACATGAGAAGAGATAATGCCAACACCTCAGAGGACCTCAGATGATGCCAACCCTGAAACAACTTACAGAACTATCACATTTTGCTATAAGTTTGATTGCATCTTTTAGTAATTGCTGTTAATAGTGGTCATCGTCTGTTTTATTACGTCTTAAATGATTTTCCGTACTGCTGGTTTTGTCTGGCCAGAGGAGAACTGGTCCCCCCGACTGAGCCTGGTTTTTCCCAAGATTTTTTTCTCCATTTCTGTCACCGATGAAGTTTTGGTTCCTTGCCGCTGTCGCCTCTGGCTTGCTTAGTTGGCGACACTGCATTTCCAGCGTTATCGGTGACATGATTGCAAAGATATTATTTAAAAAGAGCTGGATGTTGACATCACTGAATTAAATGATGAACTATCTTTAACTGAAAAATTAGTGTTTACTATTGTCACTTTTCATTATTGACACACTATTTTCCTAAATAATGCTGTTCAGTTGCTTTGACACAATTCTGTATTGTTAAAATGCGCTCTAGAACTAAAGGTGAATGACTTGACTTATACGGTCTTTTTACGAGTTGCATTGCGCAGCGTAAACATAAAACCATATCTGCATTTATGATCAAAGAAATGACAAACAACAAGAGCTACTCCACACTGCCCAAAACTCGTGTTTGAATATCAGTGGCAAATTCTTTAAATATTGAAAACGTTACTTACAGTCTGTGAGTCAGAACAACCGGCATTGTAGTCTACTCTCCCAGATCAGGAAAAACAGTCCTCCATAAAATGTGCTGCACACTTCTGAATATTTGGGTTAAACTGGTCTGGAACAGTGTGTAAATACAACTTAACCACTGATTCTAGTCGTGTCCTCTTTTGGAATACCAAACAAAGTAGTTTCGTCTTCACAATGAAACACAGCGTCACACACGCGGCCTAGAGTGAGCGGAAGGCTGGCGGGGCTTGCGGCAACCTCATGTGACGACCCTGGGCTGGACTCCGCTTCGTTCACGGTTAAAGCCGATCCGGCGATCCACAGCGTTAAGTTGATGTATTTCCTCAGCGACCAAGCACGGATCAGCTCTAGGCATGACAAAACTGATATCGTCCTCTTTTGGTCCCAACCCCAGGCACCAAACAAAAAGTCGTTTCGCTTTCACAACGAAACACAGAGCGTTTCCACGACATGGCGGCAGCGGCAACAATACTACAGCGAGAATAAAATTTACGCCTTCTTTCTTTGCTACGTGAACATTTGGGCGGCGTTATGCAAATCTTCCCACCTCGTGACGTAGACATGTGGGGGCATGAACGAGGCGTTTCAGGAGGGCGCGGATGAGTCTTAACTTTTATAAAGAAAATCTCTTTGAATTTGAGACTTTAGTCTCTGCAACTTTACAGATCTTATTTATGCACAATCAGCTTGTAACAACACACACTTCCCAAGCGAAAGGAAAAATGAATCGCATCATATGACCTCCTGTGATGAAGAATTAGATGTGAACTCACCAGGAACCCTTTAGTCTCCAGCGCCACCATTTTCCAAAAACTGCAACCTACCTTTAGTCTCCAGAAGTGCAAGGTGTCAGGTTCTCAGAGACTTAAGAGAAGTATAGAATCCTAAAAAATTACCCCTACTTAATAAGAATAACATGCTGAAGTGTTGTGAAATATATGAAGACTGATTTTTATAGGCTTTATGGACAGATGAGTTGAGAGTGACTCTTGAAGGACCAGCATCACATCCTCTTGTACCACTCTTTCAAGAATTTATCTTCCAGAATCTGGCAGTAAGTTTTGGGAGTTCATTTTTAGCCCAGTTTCAGACTACATGATTTTAGCCCGATTTTGCCACGATTTGTTTGACGTAGGGTGTCGTGGGGATTCGTAATGACAATGGGTGTCGGGATGCAAGGTTCCATCGTTTCAGCTCGTGTAGTGTGTCATAGTGGACGACAACCGATTCCACGTCTGCGATGCTTCACGACAGAAAGACTAGCATGTTTGATTTTTTTTCCCGTCGTCCACGACGAGTTCCGTCACTTTGGTGACGTTGACCAATAGCAGCACAGAAGCTCTTTCATACACCGGTGTCAAACATGGCGAAACGAAAGAGAGATGATGGTGCTGCTAGGTGGAATTATGAGATGGAGGAAAGGTTCGTGGAGCTGTGGCAACAGTACTCCTGCCTGTATGATGTGTCATCGAGGGACTACCACAACAGAACAAAGAAAGAAAAATGCCGGAGAACTATAACGGAAGCGCTTCAGCAATGTTTACACTCTTGTTTTCGGAAGTCAGAAGCTAGTTCCACCTTCTCAATGACATCACACTTGTCGTTAAAGATGGCACGCGATGAATGGACAGGAAGCAACGTGTAGTCTGACATGTTTCTTGTCCACTACATGACAAGATTTTAGGAGTCAAAATAGTGTAATCTGACACAGTGACCGACAAAAATATTGTGTAGTCTGAAACCGGCATTAGTCCATCTCTGCAAGACAGACTTTTCAGGATAGGAGATTGACTAAAAATGAGCTCCCAAAGCTTACTGCCAGATTTTTCTAAAAGTAAAAAAGTAATCGAAACTAAAATTCAGAACCTCTAACGGTCATAATTTTCCCATGTCGGTAATTTTGTTTTTTTAAATACTGTTAATACATTCCTCTTAAAAACATACTACTGTGTGTGTAATTGGCGCTATACGGGCGTGTATGACATTTCTGCTGAATGCTGCATCTCACGTTTTTAGACGTGAAGACATGTTCTGTGTGAATGGCCAGTAAGAACCTAGAGTAAATATTTGCACATATAGAGGGACAGGATGATCACATGCAACAGCGATCAGGAGTCAGATTCACATCTATAACGTTATGAGCACACAGCCCTGTCCAAGCCCTGCTCTTGCACTTAATCAGCAGTGTTCTGTTTACATCTTTGCACATGGCATTATTTCAAATATTTGTTTATTTTCTACTTTTCATATTGCATTATTTAAAAGAATATTTATTTACAAGAGATACAAGCTATTTTCTACTTTTCACATGACAATATTTAAAATGTATTTTGTTTGCTAAAGATGCTGGTTATTTTCTACTTTTAACATGGCAGTATACATTTTATTTTGTTTGCAAAAAATGCAAGTAATTAATTTTATTTTATTTTTTTTAGGAAACTTGCTTTTTACATTAAACATGAAATGTGACTTTTCATAAGATGTTTTCATTTCAAGCAAATGAGCAATGTGTGCTTTGATTTCAAATGTTCAAAATATTCAATAAATAACCTAAATGTTTCCTTCGATAATTTTTGAATCACAAAGATAAGAAATGCACTTTCATTAGAAAAAAAACCTCACCTTTAATAGTTGAGTATATTTACAGTTGAAACCTTGTCAATGAACTATGAGGGCAAAACAAATATAAAATAAAAAAAAAAAAATCGTTCATTAATCGTAATCAAGGTAAAATGTTAATTTAATCGAGATTTTGATTTTAGGTCATATCGTCCAGCCTTAATCTCTTATTTCCGAGCCTGAAATCTTTGGCACACTTTCAATTGAATCTTGACATATTAATCAAACGTACAGCAGAGAGGATAAAGATTATAAAACACATTCTTCTGCCTGTTCCTAACCGAGAGCTCAACACAGACCCAGATAAGTCTCCCAATGACATGAAACGCCACAAGACAGAAGAAGCACAGGCTAGTGATGGAGGCACAGAGAGTCGAGTGCTTTACATAACGCCATCCTGACCGCTGTGAGTGACATCCCTGCTCCCATCAGCCCTCGGGGCAGGAATGACTTCTTCTCACGACTCAAGCACCAGCAAACATGCTGTCATCATACAGTCATTTATTACACGTACAGCTCTGACGTTACACTGCAGAAAACAGCATCTGCTATAAACAGTGAGCGACCTCTTTTTCAGCATGACTGCTTCTGGAAGTATTTTTCCCATTCATTTCTCTGAAGGGATTTTTAACAAACCACCAATAAAGATTTCTGAGCATTGAACCAAAATTACCCATTACCTAGTTCTGACTGATTGCCCAACCCCAAAGACTCAGAAAAAAAAGTTAAAAGAATGAAGCATTGCAAATGCCAATCTTTGCAGTAAAAGTGCAATATATAAATTTACTTTTAAAATATAGATTAAATATTAAATAGATTAAATAATTATAATACAGTACATGCATACATATAATACACACACAGTACATGTATATATATATATTAAATAGTTAAAAAATAGTTAACCATACAAAATATTTACTAAAAAAATATATAATCAATATAAGGTATCTAATTAAATTATAAAATCAAGATATAAACCATGATTACATTAACTTTGGAGCAATGCAAATGCCAGCTTCGGCAGAAATGGGCACTCGGTAGAAATGTGACTTTTTAAAATAAGATAAAATATAAAATATATAAATATCTATAGTAAAATTATCTAAACAATAAATATTTATATCAATATTGTAAATATTAATTTTCTATATATATAGATATATATAATAGATCTATATATATATAGTTAATTACTATTTAAATAGTATATAAAGATATTTATATTATACATATACTGCATATTATATTGTACAATTTGCGTATTAAATACTATTTTTTATTTTTATAAATTACTATCATCACAAAAATATATATTATATATATTATATAGTATATAAAATATTTATATCATATTATATATATTTTATTGTATATTAATATGATATTAGTATAAAATACATTATAATTTTTTTGCTTAACTTCATGGTATGTCTTAAATGCTACTAAAGTTGGATGGAAAAACTAATGAGATCTTCACTTCCAGAACCCTACTGTTGCATTTAGCTGCAGAAGTTTTGTTTCTGCTAAGCCTCCACTGATTCTGTGGTCCCATGAGGAATCACGGTCACACACGAGTATGAGAGGAAAAAGGGACGGGAAACGGAATGAAAGGCTTCACTTCTCCTTATCTGTCACCATCGAGTGAGCAGCAAACTGTCCCGCAGCAGCCTGAGGTAAGGCTCTTTTGTACGCGTGGGGGGCAGACTGGGGGTAATTAGCACATTATGTGACAGAGGTGTTGTTTTTCACACCTGCTTCCCCAGAGGCAGCGATGAAGACCCCCGTTCATCTCCACACAACCTTTCCTTAAAAGCGAAGCCTGTCATTTTAGTGCCACTACAAAATCGCAAAATAACTAGATACAAGTTCTGCAGGAAATTAGAGTGGTTTGTGCCAAAACTTGACGTCTAAATTATAAACACCAGTACAAATAACACATATCAGGTCTGTTCTAATTGATAGCATTTCGACACATGTTACCCAGACTCCCCTGCTTCACTGTAACGTGCATAAACGCACAGGAGTTTCCTGTTCGACCGACTCAGATGGGATCCCACGCATGGTGTACGCTAAAACACAACTCTTTTGGGACGAACCCTTACACGCTTCTGCAGAGAAACATGAACCTGAGATCAATAAAGTGCATTTCATGCAGTAATGGAATGTTATTTCTTTCTGTCTCTTAACATCCTGGGGATTTTTCTTACGACGTCTGATCTCGACAATAAAAATAAAATAAAAGGTTCACAGTACATGTGGCAATGTGAATCCACAGTCTGACATTCATATCACAGGGAAATACTAAGACAGTGTTCAAAAGTTTGGGCTTGGTAAGAATTTTTTGTGTTTTTGAAAGAAGTCTCTTATGCTCAGTAATGCTGCATTAATTAGATTTTTTTAAAATAGTTAAAACAGTAAAATTGTGATATAATATTACAATAAAAAAAAGTGTTTTCTATGTGAATACGTGTTAAAATGTAATTTATTCCTGTTATGTAAAGCTGAATTTTCAGCATCATTACTCCAGTCTTCAGTGTAACATGATCTTCAGAAATCATTCTAATATCCAGATTTGCTGCTCAATGTTGAAAACAGTTGTGCCGCCTAATATTTTTGTGGAAAGCATGATAGATTTTATTTTTCAGGATTCTTTGATGAATAGAAAATTCAAAAGAACAGCATTTATTTGAAATAGAAATATTTTGTAACATTATAATGTCTTTACTGTCACTTTTGATCAATTTAATGCATCCTTGCTAAACAAAAGTATTAATTTCCTTAAAACAAACAAAAAAAAAAGAATATAACCAGACAAAAATAAATGACTGGGCTTTTCATTCATATGACACAAGGTCTATATTGAGCACTAAAGAAATCTTCAAGAAACGCTTCTCTTTAAAGACGATAATGAAGCATTATTGAGAGGGTGGGAATGCAAAGTCTCTATGTATGAAATAAAATGTAATTCTGGATATATGCCAACCTCATTCACACTTCCACTCAAAGTTGGGAAATCAATGGGCGACTGGAGCTGTTATTGATCGACCCTTAACATCATATTGGCTGATTCTGAAAGTCTGTGGACATGGCAAAAACAGCTCAACATCCGGTGTTTCTGAGACCAATTGCAAGGTGATTTTTAGTCACATGACCATGCATTATTTGCATGAACACTTTATGTACTCTTGTGTTGCAGATATATTTGGATTGTGAGAAACGGTTACTCCACTTATTCTTTAGGCATCTTTACACAGCGAGTTAAGGCTGCTTAAAATTTAGTCTAAAGATGCAATGCTGCATTAAAGCCAGACTAAATTATGCCTGTTCTGATCAACAAAGTATACAGTATATCAAAGCGTATGTTTAAAAAAATGTTTAAAAATGTTCAAGAATCAGTCGATATTGATAGACCACTACTCTGAACATTACAACAATAAATGATGCTTATCATTAAAAAACATCAGCAAAAGCACTTTAATAAAAGACACCATGCATTAGGGCCGCACGATTAATCTAAATAAAACCATAATTGTGAAATGACTTAGTGCAAGTACAACAATTAATTTCAATAATATATGCTCCTGCGGTTTCCATGCGAATAAAAGTTTGTGTTGTAAACGTTTGGAAATTAGGAAATAAACGTTTGTTTTTTTTTTTTTTTTTTTAAATAGCTCTTTTTAATTGTTATCAGGTGGACATACCATAGCATATTTCTTATTTTAGTTTGTATTAATTATTTTATGATTATTGTTATATTAATAATAATAAGATAAAGTTGGTCTCGCTGGCGTTTAATGTTGAAAATGATGAAAATTAAATTAATAAAATATAAATATTTGTATTTTACAGATGTCCCATGGTAAAATCAATGATTATTATTTTGATTATTATATTTTTCTTAAATACGCTAGGTATTTTGTACAGTAAATATCCAATAGCAATATTGCTTATTTTATTCTATTGTATTTTATTTATATGATTAGTAGTAGCAGAGTAGTAGTATCAATAATAATATAAATAATGTTTTTCATTGGATTTTATTATCTTATCTTTTATGATTTTATTGATCTATTATTTAAATATTTTTATTATTATTATTTTATAGACATATTAATATATGTTCACCAAATGTTGGTAAAATTGTGCAGCTTTACAATACAAACAAGCACAAAGTGTTCGTGAATGCGTGTCTGTTTTTAAACGTCGCTTGAAAACATACCTGTATAGATGTGCTTTTAATATTTTGTGATGTATTTGTGTATTTTTGGGTTTGATCTTTTTTTGCTTTATCATATATTGTGTATAGCTCTTCATAAATGTATCTTTTATGATTGTGTTTTTATATTGTGTAAAAAAACTCTGTGCGTTGTAGCTTTAAAAGTGCTGTATAAATAAAATTTTACTTACAACAAACTTGGAATTATTTTAAATTTCATAATTTTTTTTGTGCAATTTTTATATGAAAAATCACAATTCGATTTTTTCCCCAAATCGGGCAGTCCTAATATGCATATCAGAATATAATTTTCTCATCAAATTGTATTTGAGCTCTTTAATACACACCCCCTGCTCGTCCAGTTTGAGGAGCTGCTCTGGGACTCTGGGTGAGCTGATGGCCAGTCGGAGACACTGGATGTTCAGCTCAGGAACCACGTACTCCAGCACCTCCTTCAGCGGGAGACCGCGGGCCATCCCGTGCCTCGCCGTGGAGGGCACAGCGTCCTCTAGAATCGCCCCGCGCAAGGTAGTTAACTGAGAGAACGAGAGAGCAGAGCTGTTAGTACAGGAATCGAACAGCGCATGTATTACACATGCATTAAACAGCAAGGACATTTTCCTGCCTCAAACTATCAAAATCTTATGACAAGGCAGTGGATTTTTACTAGTCTGCTCAATATATATCAAACGAGTGTTTGACCTCAAGTACTAAATCCTGTCAGTCTATGAGAAAACTCAATACTTTCAATAAAAAAAAATACATGGATCCATTGGGATATTAAGTTATTGGCAATGAAATTCTCCCTCCCTCCGGAGATGTGAGTGTCGCTCTTGTCTGAGAAGAATTGATCTGCGGGGGCGACTCCTTATCTCGCACTTTCCACATTAAATAAAAAAAAAAAAAAACAAAAGCCTTTTATGCTGAATGCTGATTTGAAGCACTAGCATCTCTTTAAAGACTCATTCTGAGGTCTTGATTCATGCGAGTATCTATGCTTCATAATTCAGAAGAATTGTGAATGAGTGCCATCAGAAGCTAAAGATCAAAGCCTGAGGATTAATGCAACAATGCATTTGATGAGAGAGGAACTGATGCAGACAATATCTGCATTTACTGTCCTCGATAATTTTAATAATATATTCCCTCATAAAAAAGGATATATATTCATATATCTATATATAATATATATATATATATATAGATATATATATAATATAGATATACTAATATATATAATATATATAAGTAAGATATATGATCTATAATAACACACACACACACCACACATAGTAAAACAAATTAAGAACATTAGTTCATTTTAGGTCTATTACGATTATTTCCATTTTTTAGTTCAAATTAATTTCATTAAAGATAATCCATCCTAAAATAAATAATATTATCTTACAATATATCTAATATTTTTATTATTTAAATTTAAAATGAAGTTAATTGTTAGGACATTTATTTTTGCAGTTGTGACTTTAGTTTTCAAACGACATTAAGATCAGCTTTCCAACATTAAACAACAAAAACACACAAAACCACAAATAAATATTTCACCTCATGAATAGGAAACAAGTCAATATTTTTCATCAACAGAGAATTAAGTTCCAACTTAGGTCTCATAATATTATTTCATTAGTTAAATGTCATTAAGATATCCATCCTAAAGAACGATTAATAGTCATATCAATAAATAAATATAAGTTAGAAAATTCGTTTAGTTTAGGACCATTAAATGTTTCATAATGGCTTACATTTTTGCATTGTAAGTAAGTAAATAAATAATCCATATTTGCTTATATTTTCATTATTTGGACAGAAACAATTTTTTTGTCGACAAATACAATTATTAGCAATGGATTTCTTTTCTCCTGGGGATGATACATTTTACTATATTTATATTTTAACATAAATAACATAATTTAATATATTTTATAGCTTGTAAGTTTGAAAGAAGGAGAGTTTTACCTCCTTATAATAATTCAATGCTAAATATTAGGTACATTGTATCCATTTAAACGTGAACTATTGTTCCATGTCATTTATTATTTATTCTTTGATATTCAAAAACAACTTTTTGTTCAACTTTTTACGACAATTAGAACGTCAAACAATTAATTGAAAACCATTTTGATGTGAAAACATCATATTTGTGGAGTAATTCAATGTGCCCTCATCAAGTACCTGCTGGTCCTGAAGGGGGATGCGATCGTTATACTGCGACGCCTCCCTTGTCTTTCCCATCATCCAGCTTTCCGTCTCCCTCGCGTACCGCTGATGGCCACCGGAACCAAGCTTCATTCATCCCGACGAATTAGTTCTGGTGCTCTTAGGGTTACGACAGGGAGAATATATGTCAGGTTCAAGAAGGACAGATACACACTTCCAAGAATATCCTACAAGTGATGAGAGAAGCGGACATGACGAGCCCGACAGGAGTGGGCTTTTTCAGCTCCACAGAAGTCCATTGACAGCCGCTCTATGCTGCTTATCTGAGAGTTCACGCTGAGATAAATATACAGACAGTACATACCATATCTTAAATGGCTACAGACCCAAAGCAGTAGAGCTTTACAGGAACGCATGAGGACTGTGATGATTAAAAGGGACAAATAAATAAAATGATTCATGTGTATCGATTCCTGCACGTCACTTTTTCCACAAAACTACTGCACTGTAAGTATGTTTGTATTTCTAAAAGATTAATCTCAAGTCTTTCAAGAACTACGTTCATTAATATTTCACATCCAGGAAAAGAGATTATATTTTGCATTAAAAAAAACATTAATTTATTTAGAACCCTTCAAAAAAAAAGTTTTTCTTTTTTTTAGTAAAATATGACATGGTCAGTAATAGGCTTCTTTATATTATCCAAAATATAATAATATCATAAAAAATAATAATAAGCATCATCATCAGTAAAGGAGCATTTAGAAAATGAAGCTGATTTTAAGGACCATTAAGATTATTTCAGAGCAATCGATGATCAAATGATCATCTGTCCAACTGAACAAATAAATAATAAGCATACATTTATTTATTTGGTAGAAACTAATTTAAAATACTGTCTAATATTTCTCTTTGATTTTATAAAATAGAAATGATTTTGATAGTGCTTTTTCCTCCATTGTTCCAAACAACAAGAACTTTGTACATAATTAGTTTTATGATAGTAACTTATATTAAATACTTTATAAATTATTTTCTCTCTTGATTTTTGGAATAAAATATGACATGCTCTTGATAGGTTTCATGAAATGAAATATTAAATGAAATGAAATATAAAATTAAATGAAATATGGATTACTCTAATTCTGCATTATAGGGCTGTCAAAATGGATGAAAAACTAAATTCGAATTTTGTACTTAAATATTATTAAATTTCGAATTATATTCGAATTTAAAATGTATAATTTCAGTTAGGGTGAAGAAAAGTATTTGGCTTCTCTCCTGAGGCCACAAGAGAGCGCATCAAGCAAAATATTACTAATGCACATTTATTCAAATCATAAGATAACATGACTATCTGTGGAAAAAAGTCCATAATGTTTAAAATAATGTTTATAAACCAATTATAATTAATTAAGTTGCTTAAACAATTAAAAAAACAGCATCATGTATGTATGCATGGTTTAATACAAAGGGCCGAAAGCCAATCACACAGAGTATATTTTTAATTTAAAAACATGTGATGCAGTGGGATGGGGAAAAAACCCCCGCCATAAAGTATCGAGATACATTTTTTCAAAGTTAAACTTGCATTCATTTTAAATGGCTTTCTAAACATGCGGCTCTTTGTGCGATACACGCGAGTGCAACTGTGATAGATGTCCCTCTAGAAAATTTGCGAAATATGCGTTCTGTGTGAACGCTTGGTTTCAGTTTTGATGTAAACAACAACATCTCCACATTGATGTTCTCTTTTCCCACAATATTTGTAAATGAACAATGCAGCAGTGCCGCATATAGTGGCTCACTGGTGAGGCCCACAAGTTGCATCGTTTGCAACGTTTTTGCATCGAATGTGGGATTTTTCTTTTAAATTTTACGAATATTCGAAATTCTAAAAAAAATGTTTACAGCCCTACTGTATTATAATGGAGAAAAGTTAAATGTCCTTCTAGTTATCTGTAATGTCAACAAGGCAATCTGGATCAGACCACATCTCACAGACACATTAGTGTCATATATGAACCATAATCTCTGATTTCACTGCACCATAGTGGTCCGCCAGAGATTACCAACAGAAATAAAACCCGCCACAGACAAAGCTTAACCTCTTTCTTCTTGATATCCTTTTCAGTAAGCCCCTTTGGAGACAAACATGCATTTGGACAGCCTGTTGAAAACCTGAGGCCAAAATTATGCAACATGATGGACAATGTGGACTATAGCATGACATGGAGGGAGGGAAACATTATGATAATGATGCAAAACTCTAATATATGGGATAACAACAGCAAAAAAAAAATAAAAAAAATTAACAGGGATTGAGCAGCTCACTTAATGTGAATGAAAAGCAAACACAAGCTAATATAAAGTTATGATAGCAGGCGCAACCTGAATGATGGAGGATATCTGAAACCGTTTTGTTTTGTTTTTACATACTATGGAAGTTAATGGGGACCAGCAACTGAAGGAGAACTCCCTTTATCCACCTCAAGCCATGGTGAAGAACAAGAAACACCTCACCGGACACTTCATCTTCATCTCATCTAAGGACTCAAGAGGTTAAAGCAACAAAGCTGAGTAAAGAGTAAACACATGACTACTGTTCGTCTAAATCCACTTTATCAAACCCTGCGGGAAAATCAGTTACAGCCCTTTTGCTTGAATCATGCATCTAGTTTTGACAGGGTAGATTCTTGGTCGACCTGGATTTGTGAAGATCCCATGGTACTTTTCATATATTTCTGGTACCGAATGTTTCCCTTGTTTAGATAAATTATTCTCAATTTACGTTGGGGGTCATAGCCCCTATATATATCATGGAGCAGTGACCAGTAAAGACTCTTTTCACAAATAAATTCGTTCTTTCAAACTTTCTTTTCATCAAGAATCTTTGAAAAAAATGTGTTCACGGTTTCATACAATGGAAAAATTAGGTTGCAACATTAATATAACCCAAAAAAATTTTGATCATCATCAGCATATTAGAATTTATTTCTGAAGATCAGGTGACCTGAACACTGGAGTAATATGCTGAAAATTCACTTTGATCACAGAATATTACATTTTACAATATATTGCCGCTACAAACCATTATTTAAATTGTAATCATCTGTTACTATTTTTAATGTTTTTTTTGATCAAATAACGCAGCCTTGGAGAGCAAGTAGACCTGTTTCAAAAAAATAAAAAAATAAAAAATAAAAACTTCTGAACAGTAGTGTACATGTATTGATTTAGCAGAGTCTTTGAGGGAAAACACTGGTAGACCTGGTAGACCACCTTGGACCAGGAACACACCAGCAAACATTTTCTAAAAACACTATGACCACTTTAAACTGTCTGACCTAATAAACAGACAAAGCGTGAAATGTAACTATGACACATCAGTTTGTCACCAACGAGAAGCATTGAGCTGAGCCATGATTCTTAACAAGATTAAGTATTATTAATATTCATGCATTAATGCAGACTTTCAGTGGGCATGTCATGTCTTGCATCCCCGATCATGCAGCATCTTGGTCACGAACAGGGGAAACGGGAGAGGAAGTTAATGGAATCAATGCTTCTCCCTAGGTGATAAAAGCATCATGGAAAGTAAGGTGTGAAAGGGGATAGTGGCTCTTGGGAGAGACATGTTGACAGCTCTGTCCTTCCCATGTCCCTCTAGAGACGATGAAGGGGTGATGATCAGCTATGAAAGGTTAAATGGACTCTGACTGTTAGTGTGAAGTCGAGATTGTCAGACTGTCAAAATAAAATCAGTTTCTGTATTGAATCATTCAAAACCAACATTCATCTTAAAGTAAGTTATGCATTCAAATTAATTCAATTTAACATTATGAATTCAAGTTACGCATTCCATTTAATTCAATTTAAAGTTATGCATTCAAGTTAAGAATTAAATTTACATTTATGCATTCAAGTTATGCATTCCATTTAATTTGATATAAAGTTATGCATTCAATTTAACATTGCACATTCCATTTAATTAAATTTAGTTATGCATTGCATTTATTAAAACTGAAGTTATGCATTCAAGTTTTGCATTCAATTTATTTAAATTGAAGTTATGCATTCAGTTTAAAGTTCTGCATTCAAGTTCTGCATTAAATTACAACTGAATTGTAATTGAAAAACAAATGCTAAAGCTCCTTTTTAAATCTGCCATTCTTTTAGCTATTCTTCGCTGCATAAGCTGCATTAAATTACTGTTAACTATTAGCTAGATATTAGCAAAGCTGCATTGTCTACAACAGCAGCCTAAGTATTAACTAAATAAATCAATATCTGGCTATTAGTTTTGAATTAATTAATAGCTCACATGGCCAAATGGGTCAATTTTGATTTTCACACTGAAACTCCTTTCCTGTTTAAACGGCACTTAAAATAAATAGTTAAATGCAAAGCACTAATCAGTGTCAAATATAACCCTGCACAAATGAAGGAAATTGAGCTCTTCTGCTTGATAGGTCTTTGGCGACACGGCACGGCAGATGATTATCTATTTCCCAATAGAACGAGCTGGCTAACATGATTTATTGTCATTTGAGCTGAGCTGTAATTGGCTCATTCGCTATGGCTGGAAAGCCCGTGAATGTGCAGGACACAATCGCAGCTTTCACCCACAGGCTGCGGCTCATTATTCAGCTTAGTTAAAGGAAAGAAACGAATTTCTGCATGGCAAGAGGTGGAGCAGCTGTTTTCCAGAGCTGGGTAACACAATCCTGTCAGGACTATGCAGATGTGCAGACATGCAAAAAAAAAAAAGCAGTCTGACAGACGCTGACACCTTCTCAGTCAAACACGGACGACATTGTGCAAAATAAGTTGAGGTATCATTTGCTTGTTCCATTCCCAGACACGGTAAGGTGTTTTAATGAAGAGCGGTGGGACTGCGCTGTGAGGAGAGGATCCCGTCTCGCCTCTCTCGGCATCACGGCTCCTCAGAGGGGAACAGCTGCACCTCACCCTGACTATTCTCACATGGCAAATCACAGGCCAAAGACAGGAGAACATTCTCACACCTCAATCCTTGCCACAAGTGTTTTTCCTTTCAAAAAGTGTAAAAAATACCATGCTTCACAAAACCGAAGATCCCTAAATCGTCAGACCAACATCCAATACTTATAAATGGACTCGATTTTTAATAATTTACACTGCAAAAAAAAATGACATTTTAAATTTCTAATTCATATTTTATAGTCATTTTTGCAAAGTTCACCCCCCAAAAAATGAAAATTCTGTAATTTACTCACCCTCATGTGGAACACAAAAGAAGATAATTTGAAGAATGTTGGTAACCAATAAGCTGACAGTAGCCATTGACTTCCATAATATTTTTTTCCATGCCATGGAAGTCAATGGATACTGTCAACTGTCACCAACATTCTTTAAAAATATCTTCTTTTGTGCTCAACAGAAGAAAAAAACTCATACAGGTTTGGAACACTGGTATGTTGAAGATCCTATCTATGAAAATACTTAGGGCCAGATTTACTAAAGAGGGCAAATTAGTGTGAGATTGCAATCCCATAAAAGCGCAGATGGGAGTGGAAGGTTTTGTAGTTGATCTGAAAGGGAAACTCCTACAAAAGCATATGCAATAAACTCAGCCACAAAAATAACTCTGTCCATGCCAGAGTTCCAAAAGCACCAACACAACCTTTGTTGTCGACATCAGCTAAAGAGGAAAGATGCTCCAGAGGCAGAGCAAGATTATAAACAATAACAATTTGGAATAGCATACACTGATGAATCATCCTGAATATAATCTGGAATGAAAGGTCAATTTAGATTTCATGTTGAGTTTATCAAACAAGAATCAACCTTGTTTTTCATGCAAAATGACAAAGCTTACCTCTCCCATAGAAATATTTGTGGTAATAATACGCTCCCAGGTCGATGTGCTCGATGATGTACCGCTTGACCTTTTCCCGGTGGATTGGCTGGCTTTCTCGTGGCACCTCCAGTACAGACACGCCAGCGTTGGTACAGTGGGAGCTCAAGGAGGACTCGAACGAGCAGTTTTCTACTCCAGCGCTGTAGGTGGCGTTGTTGGCCCTGGATAGAGATATCTTCCTCTCCCCTTCTCCACCAATCTCATTGCGAAAATGCGGGCAATTTAGCACCAATCCATTGCTCTTCCCATCCCCCTCATCCGCATCCAGGTTCTCCTTGGGATTGAGGTCTTCCCGACTTCCTAGCGGAAATTCGAACATAGATACAGGTCCAGTTGTATTCCCACCCACTTGTCCACCTCCTGGGACTTGGTATTGGGAGGCGGCAGAAGCTCCGGTGGTGGTGTTCTTCCTTTGGCTGAGGCTTACGCGATTGGCCACCGCTTCGCTGATGTTGAAGAGGACGCTCTGGACGTCATAGTGAGCGAAGCACTTCTGGAAGCTGAGCGGCCGGCGTTCGTCTTGCTCGGTGGAGAGCCGCAGACCATCGTTCTCGCTCTTAATAGTCCTCAACTTCCTGAAAAGCGACGTCTCGGATGATTCCGACTTGAGACGGCACATGAAGGACTTCTCCCTTTCTCGGCTGTAGAGAAGGGAGCTGTCCACGTAGTCATAGCCGGAGATGCGGACGATCTCGCCACGGGCTATCTGGGCGGCGGTCTGCAAGCTTGGGGAGAGGGTTGTGTCGTAGCGAAGGAGCTCTGGGAAGCCGGCAGGTGGGGCGCTGCGATGGTCCAAGTTGTCAATCTGATATCCTCGCAACATAGTAAAGAACCCATCATTCCCAAGACCCTGCCGGTCAATCGAAGATGTGCTGCCGTACTCCCGATGCAATGAGGCGCCGGTGTTGGGGTTGACGGCGTTCTGGTCCATTATGTCCTCTGCATCGATGTCGCTGATGGTCACGTCACTGTTACTCCGTTGGCGAATGGGATGGAGTCCCTTCAAAGGGGATCGACTCAAAAGGTCACTCAGGGAATATTTTGTATCCGAATAATCAGGCTCCAATGGTGCTTCACCCAAATCCGTGATCTCCACACTCTGGTCTGGCTGTCCATTCTGAAAGTTCGTTATGACAGTCTCGTAGTTGGGTCCGCCTCGGCTTTCCCAACCCTCCTTTTTCGGGGGCCAGTCCGTCACCCTGGCTCGCACCCCCATTTTAGGCATAGCAGGCGTCCCGTTCGTTTTGCCACCCCCTTCCAGCTTGCCCTGCGTGTTGCCCCCTGGATGTCCCATACTCCCATTCAATGCTTTCAGCTTCCTGCTAAACAATTCCTCAGATGACTGCATGACGTTAGAGGAGGCCTCAAGCGATGGAAGGTTCGTTTTATCACCGATACCCACGGCTAAAGCTCATATCCTGCTTGCAGCTGTTTGGGAAAACAAGAAATCAAGTCCCCTTATCGGTTACATTGTCATAGGTCACCCATTTGAGTCCCAGGCCAGCTATCTCAACTAGTTTCAGAGTCGTCCTAGAGGGAGTCAGCCCACATAAAGGGCCGTCCTTCACTCCAAGTCCATTTTCCTCCAGAAGTGACCGGTTTGATGAAAGACAGACAGCATTTGGGTGTCACGGATGGCTGGAGCTTCAAGGAGCAGAAGGGGTCAGTTGAAACGGCTCTCCTTTCACAGAGCTCAGCTAATTTAGGACGACAGCTGGAGGAGAGTGATCTGTTGGGAGCAAGGAGAAAAACAAAAGCACATTAAGACATCTCACAGAGAACGGCAGAATATGTTTATTCGGATACTTTTCCAGGATTTCAGAGAGAACAGTGGGATGTCTTTCTCACAACCTCCTTATGACCACTGAACAATGTAAGACTGTTAAGGGTGCGTAAGGCGTAACAGGCCTGATGACTCCTTCAAGAAGGTCTTCTCACAAAGAAATCTTTCAGAAATATAAATGCCTATTTCCGTTGCTTACTTTTATTGGCCAAGCAGGGGTTCAAATCAGTCTTGTTAGCCATAAACTTAAGGGAAAGTTCAGTGGTTTTCAAACTGGATTATGTATTAGGCAAGGAGAACTCAGCAAAATGTCTTTACTTTCATGCCACATTTATTCACGCTGGCGTACTGGAGCCCTCAATTGCAATGCATATATTACATGCACAACTATAAATGCATATAGCATATACTGTATATACACACATATATAGCCATGGCTTAAAGGTTCCCAATGGGGACTCCAGCATTTGAACTTCACTTCTGCTCGGCTGTGCAGCTCACCATTTGTGGGTTGGGAAGGTGCCACTGATGACCTAAATGGGTTTTTCTTGTTCATGTATATTGCACGGGTGCCACATTCATGCATCTTTATATATGTGCTATTCAGAATCATGTAACATGACCTGACATTGCTATCAGCCCACAAAAAAATCTGCTAAATCCATTATATAGCTTGACCTACAATGTAAACGCTATGACCCTTTTCCTGAACTGAACCACTAATCTTCATTCAATTTTCACAACTCCTAAAAAAAAAAACAGGAATGAGGGGCAATACATCCCATCTTCACTGCATTCGCCATATCCCATGGTTCAGTTTGTGATGTACTGTTCATATCTGCAGGACAAACAACATCTGGAGGGGGAAAGTGGGCTGCTTCAAGAAAAAAAAAAATGCTGAAACCAGCCTAAGCTGGTTGGTTGGTTTTGGCTGGTCATAGCTGATTTGTAGGCTAGTTTTAGATGGATTTTGACCACTTTTTAGTTGGTCAGGCTGGTCAGGCAGGGAGACCAGCTAAAACCAGCTCAGCCAGACTGGGAGACCAGCTAAAACAAGCTACTTCCAGCTTAAACCAGCTAAAACAAGCCAACCAGCTTATACTAGTTTTAGATGTTTTTTCAGCAGGGAAGAGCACAAATTACTCATAGACATTACATTCTTGTGGCAGAAGAGACAAAATATCTTTAGGAAGTTCAAAATATTGTTTTATTTCCCATACTAACACAAATCCTATCATAACTACAACCACTTTGAAAAATATAATTGTATCTTTTGACTAGGTTCATCTTTAATACTATCATGGTAATCACACTTAATGAATGAATGACCATTGTGCCTGTCCAAACGCTGGCTAAAATTTTGTAATCACACTTTTCCACTTACATTGTGCAATTCTATTTGATATGAGAACAGCTAAATTAGAAACAGCTCATGTAATTTTCTGCTTGCATTGGTTTTTATTTGCATTTGACTTTTCCTAGACGCTTCCCCTTGGACTGTCCTTCACACAGCAAAAAGAGCAGGATTTTGGATCCCCAGTGCTGTACCCCACCTAACCTGTTCACATTGAATCGCAGCGCAAAAGTGCTTTCCTTACATAACTTTAATAAATGAGAGCAGGCTTTTTCTGAAAGGATTAGGCAGGCAAAACAGAGGAGCTCTGATTACGTCTGCCATTTAGATTCA
The DNA here is from genome assembly GCA_018155175.1 of Sinocyclocheilus anophthalmus. Taxonomy (NCBI): domain Eukaryota; kingdom Metazoa; phylum Chordata; class Actinopteri; order Cypriniformes; family Cyprinidae; genus Sinocyclocheilus; species Sinocyclocheilus anophthalmus. The sequence goes on along the minus strand of JADLZN010009494.1, from coordinate 11,377 downwards.
CATCGCCACAATCATTAAGCCACCCACACAACACACACACACACACACACCACACACACACACACACACACAGAGAGAGAGAGAGCAGGGTCACTGAGAAAAACTCTGTCCTCAAAACATTCAAGGACTATTGAACTGTGACTAAAAGTGTTTCCTTCAGTATAATGAGACTCAGAATAAGCTGCTGAATTCCAATAGAACGATTCTTCTCCAAAAGCTCTTTACAAATCTACACGCCTAAATCCAAAAGATGTCTTAACAGAGCAGTTCATCTAAGCAAACCACATGCTAAACCCTGGCAATGATTTCCAAAGGCTTTTTGTGAAGGCCTTGATGTTAAAACACTTTCTCCTTGCAATGTTAGTCATTTAGCAAATGTTTATATCCAAAGAAACCTAAAAATGAAAAACACTGCAAACAATTCATTATACAAAAGGCTAATAATACACCTATTACAATGGGCAAGTTTCAAGATAACTACGTAAAATTGTCTAAATATAACACAGACAAAAATGTTTCTTTCCATAACCATTAAAAGAATTTTGGGTAATGATTCACATCTATATTTTTAACTTGAGCCAATGAAAAATAAATAACTTGCCCTAAGAGCATTACCCTAATTTTTTTTTAATTGGATGAATGAAAAAAAAATTTCAGTGTATGCTGTTGATTATTTCAGTGGTTGACAAAAATATTATTAGATTTTAATATTGTCCTAAATGAATGAATGAATGAAAAAAAGTTAATTATTAGCATCTGTTAATTATTTTAATAGACCACACACAAAAAAATAGATATTTTTAAATATTAAAGATATTACAAATATTGAGAAAGAAAGAGAAAGAAAGAAAGAGAAAGAAAGAAAGAAAGAAAGAAGAAAGAAAAAAGAAAAACGTTCTTATGAACAAATGACATTATTTAATAGACACACAATAATTATATTTTGATTTGGAATGCAGTGATATTAAGGTTTCTCTCCAATCCATAAGCTGTTAATTATTTTAATGGACCACGACCCAAAAAAAGTGTTTTTAACTATTGTACAAAATAATGAATGGTGTTCATTTTTACAATAAGTTTTTTTATGGCTGACATCAAAGTTTATATTTATTACTGTACATAAAAAAATACATAATTATTAGTTATAAACAATACGCTGTTAATTATTTGAATTGTCGTCATAAAAACGTATTATATTTTAATACTGTACTAAAGTGAATGAATGAAATCAATAATTAAATAAATTAATAAATAAATGCATTATAAAATTACTACATTGATTTAAAATAAAACATTAAAAACAAAAAAAACAGGTTTTTTAACTGAATTTAGCCATCACAATATTATAAATGTTCAAAATATTCATTTTGAGATTGGCTAAAGATTACATTTAACAGTGCTATTAAATTATTAGTGTTTTTAAAGATTAACTTAATATTTAATACTGGCTGATAAACATATATCAATATTATAATAAAATAAAAAATTTTACTAGTAATGCACAAAAATCTATATATTGTGCACTAGTAAAATGTAAAAAAGAAGAAGAAATCAAGATGCATCTTCTTCAGATGGGATGGAGGTTGGAGGCTCGTTTCACCACAGAGAAACAGAGAGAGGAAAGATTCTGGAAAGTGTAAACTCAAGCACAGAATAAACATCTGCCACACACATACACTAGACATCACGGTGGTCTCTATCTAGAACACAGACAGTGATAAATGTTCTCCATCGTGTCTTTCTCTACTGGGGCCCCTGATTGCAGCACAACTTCGTGGTCAGCAAAAACACATCATCCCTACGACCTTTGACCTGTGCAGGGTTTGTTTTCTGACTGGGCCTTCTGTGTGTGTGAAGAAAGCTAATGATGGGAGGTCTAACACACACACACACACAGAGATACACAGAGGTCTTTAATGAGAAAAGCTCAGCAGTCATTATCTTTGGTCAACCTCCAAGGCCAAAGAAATTAAATTGGGGAGGTGAAGGGGGAGGCTTCTGCGAGACTAATTATGGCAGTGAACTCGTTTTCTGTCGCTGGCTGGGCTGGTTTCGTGTCTTTGGTGCCGTTTCGCCAGGTCTTAAAATAATCTTTTGACATGGTGGCCTGATTAGAGGCTGCGGGAGTATTAATGTGCCGTCACCAGGAGAACCCGCTGCTGTCAGCCACCTTTAAAATGATACGCCGCTGTCATCTGCTTCAGACGAGATCGCTGGATGATATAAATGTCTAACCTTATTTTATATTTGCCATCATATAATGCATATTTAAAGCTGAAGTTATTTTTAGTTTTATTTTTGATTTGACATTGTAGATACTGTGGCATTGTAGCAGAAAGTTGTGCATGGGCATAACTATTATTCTTCATTTTTTGGTTTTATTTTTAATTGTAATTTTTACTATTCATTTTTTACTTAACCTTATTTCCACATAATTACTTATAATAAATCACTTTGTAGCTATTGTGGCACCATAGCAGAGAGTTGTGAATGGGCACAACTTTTATTTTTAATTTAATTTTTTTGTTTTATTATTAATTTAAATGTTAAGCTTTTCCATTTCTATTCTAGATTTTAATTGTAACTATTAATCTTTTTTTTTTCATTCCTACAGAATTATAATAAATCACATCGTAGATATTGTGGCACCATAGCAGCAAGTTGTGCATGGGGACGACTTTTATTTTTAATTTTAATCTTTTTAGTTTTAGAATTAATTTTACAAATACTATTTCAATTACTGCTATTAATCATCTACTTAACCTTATTTCAATGCAATTATTTATAATAAACCATATCATAGCATTGTGGTATCATAGTTGCAGTGAGTTGTGAATGGGCAAAATTTTGTTAAAAATGTAATAAAATTAAAACTAGAATTTTGATTTTTAATTATTTTTTTTACAAAAAAATCTTTCACAACCTTATTTCCACACAATTATTTATAATAAATCACATCACAGGCATCATAGCAGCAAGTTGTAGTTGTGCATGGACACAACCTTTATTTAAATTTTTTTTATTTTTACTATTAATCTTTTACTTAACCTTTTTTCCACAATTATTTTTAAATTACACTGTAGACACTGTGTCACCGTAGAGGCAAACGGTGCAATGGGCAAATAATAATAATATTAATAATAATAATCTAGTTTTTATTATTACAGTTGTTGTTGTTTTTTAAGATTGCTGGTTTTCTATGGTTATGGTTTGTGTATTATTAGAAAGGTTTGTGTGGGTTTGAGCTCATAAATATTTAATTTGAGTATTTTAAAAAATGCCATATACTATACCATAGTATTTTTTATGCACTGTACTTTTGAATGCATTAAAGACGTGTGATATGCAGGGCAGAAAGCGCTGAATGCTGTGATTCTCTTGAGCACAGGGGTCACTGCAAACCTCCTCATCATCCAAACTGGCTCTGACAGGAGAGCTGTGCTGCCGCAGAGAGTTTCAGCACGCTGCTTCACTGTTATACTGATACCATGAGTGCAAACCTAGCCTAAGATCATCTCCTGATTAAACCCACACAACACTAGAACTCCAATATACCGAGAAGGCAAATATTAATACTCAAAATCTATTTCTGAGCTCAAACACCCACAACCTTTCTGATAGAACAGAAAAATAAGAAAAAAGTACATAAAATCTCAATTTGCAAAAAAAGGAAAAAATAAATCTAAAGAAAATGTGTGCATTTTTCAATGCACAACTCTACACTCTCAGAAAAAAAAGTACAAAAGCTGTCACTTGGGTGGTACCTTTTCAAAAGTTACACATTTGTACCATTTTCTTTACCCCTAAAGTGTGCATTTTAGTACCTAAAAGGTACATACCAGTACTTAAAGTGTACATATAAGTACCTAAATAGTAAATATTAGCACCTTTTGTAAATGTCCCGTCCCAGTCACAGCTTTTGTACCTTTTATTTACATATACTATCATAGTATTTAATAGGGATGCACCGATATATCGGCCGATTTTTCCTCAATTTACAACCATATCGGCTATATAAAGAAAAAGGCCGATATAACAAACCGATAGTTTATTAATTAACTGCGTGAAGGCACTGAACTGTATAATGTCTGTTGCATAATCCTACAGCTGCTGTCTGCACTTTAATGCTAATCAAATAACAAAAGACAAAATATCGCACACTATTTCTTGACTAAATCACTTTGTAACTTTCCTAAGTGTAGGACCTCATCTGAATGATTGACCAAACTTTACTGATTTTTATTAAGTTTATTGCATTCCTTTTCACGCCAAAAAAAAACTCATAAAGCTAAACAAACTTTAAGATCATGAAACGCTTCTCTCTCAGTTGCATTATCATCGGCAACATACAGCTTATTACACAAAACACTTATTACAACTAATGGTAAACAAATATATACAGATCTCATGCTTTCTCGGGGGGTGCTTAATAAATTGACAAACTTTAAATCCGAAGAACTGCGTGCTTTCATTACCCATATAACGTTAGCTCTGACGTAGACCAGAAAACCCATCAAAATAAGAGTCCAGCCTTAGTAAAGGAGATCTCATTCACATTTAAACTTACAAATAATATTAAAACGTATACAAAAAAAAATTGGATTAATTATAATAAAGTCTGTTACAATAAAGAAGGATTAATATGCATTTAATTTATACAGTGAAGTGTTATTTTACATTTGTTTACTTTATTTCTGTACCTGAAAACTGTTAAACCTACCTAAAAGCACTGTTTATTTAATATGCATCTTTGTTCTGTTGTATTTGTGTAGGCCTGCTGAATGTTAGATGGATCCAATCCATGTTCATTAGAAATTATTTGATGCAGCAATAAAACTGCTAGTATAATTTAATGCTGGTGTTTTTGAACTTTGCTGATTTAAAACATGATCAGAATACTATCTATTTCGATGCAAAATTTCAAATAAGAAAGGAAGTGACAAATATCGGTATCGGCCAAGAAATGTTTGTTAAAATCGGTATCGGCCCCAAAAAATCCTATCGGTGCATCCCTAATATATATAATGTTTTGATTAATCAAAATATTTTATATCTTGAAGAAGTTTTTATTTTTCATTTTCTTTTAAGTTGTTAGGTCATTCTCTTATGTGCTTTTGACATGTTAATTAGGGCTGTACTGAAAATTTTGGCCGTGCGTAAAATTGCGTTTCGGCCCAAATTTCATTTGTGGTGCATCCTATGTTAATATTTTTTTTTAATATATTTCTATTTAATTTTATTTAGTCATTTTAGTATACTTCAACTTACTTTTAGTATTTCAACTTAAACTCATTTTATTTTAGTCTAGGGATGCACCGAAATGAAAATTCTTGGCCGAAGCCGAACAAAATGAAACACGGCCCGAATGCCGATTACCGAATACAGTTTTTCGTGTGTTTTTTTCCTTCGCCATTGCATAAATTAAAATAGCCAAATGTGCTTTTTTTGCTGTTTTTGTGCTTTCTTTTCAAGGAAAAAAATCTATTTACAAACAACAAATTTAACAATATTTACACTAAAAACTGACATTTTTAACATTCTATGCAGACACTATACACAAAGCTACAATTTAAGCTTAAAATTATAAGGTTAGTAAATAATATGTTTTTTGGCCAGCATACCCCCTTTTGAATCAGGCATGTATTTTTTACTGTACAATTAAAAGCAGCCTAGCTGAGAAGAGACTTCTTTTAAAACAAAATATTACAGATCCTAATTTGAACACAATGTGTGAATGTTATAATAAATGTATAAATAGAGCTGTTGTAATTATTATTATAATTATTATTGACTTTTTATTTTTATGTTATTTACAGAACAAACAGTTAAATGCAATACTAACATTTAGAAGGTTTGATAGAGTTCTTGCTTGTTTCTCAACTTTTATTGGTGGAAAACGCTCAAGAAGGGACCTCAGTGCTTCTTTTTGTCGACAATATTTTATAATTAGTCCTCATTACGATCCGTCGTACGTATCGTGTTGTCACATCCTTGTAAAATTCATAAAATGTACGAGCAACGGGCGACTGTATCAGGGCAGATTTTCCCCTCGCGCTTTGGACTTTGAACCCGGTTGACAAGCATATCTCTGCTGCGAGCTGTGTCAGCGCTGGTCGAAACTCATATTAAAAACATAACGTTCTCAATTTTATTTCTACTTGTTTAAGACCATTCGTATTTCATCATCATACAGTACCACAACAATCACCCTTCCGCTTCTCATTGAAGACCATGAGATGCAGTCCTAAACATCTCTCGCTGTCGATGCTTGTAATGATTTTTGCGTCTTCCTCGAACAGTTTTGAATGCTTCCACACCGCCGATATGTTTGCTGCATTATAAAGAGTGCGCACCTCTGACTCTGCGCTGGTTGCTATTTGATCACATCATATCATTGTTCGGTACAATTTATTCAGTCTTTTCGCTTATATATCTTTCTTTGCTATTTTCGGCCGAATAGTTTCGGTTGCAGAACATTCGGAGCATCCCTAGTTTTAGTCAGTTGTCCAATGGCAAAAGTTTTTCATGTAATATTTATATTTTATTTTGTTTCAGCTTTATTTCAGTTAACAAAAACAATTTTTTAATAGATTTAAAAAGGTGCTGCTGTAGAAAATCAGTCCTGCTAATGCTAATGCATTTCAGCCTTCATCAGGACTAAAAAGGCCCTTTATTACAGTCCATCAGATGAAAAAACAATCATTCATGTGAATAGCACAAACAGTGCATGTTATGTGGCAAAGTTTAATACTTAGCATTTGAACAATAATAGCAACTAATAGCAATGACTGCAATAACAAGTGGTTGGCAAGAAGCAGTCAGTTAAGTTAGAATAACACTGTCCATAACCAGACACCTAACGGCATGAAAAGGCACTAAAGCGCTTTCATAAATAATGAATGGCCAAATGCCAAAATGAGGTAATGAACCTATTCAGGAATACTTTCCTTTTCAAACTCAGCTAGCATGTACATCCTTTAACCAACAATGTTTATTCGTGTCCTCATTCAGGTTAAATAAAGAGCTCGCAGTCTATTATCGGAGAACACAAAACAACACACACGAGCAATTTACACCTCGCTCAAGCTCACCACTTCTAACTACTTCTCTGCTTTCAATCAAACTTGAAGGGCCGTTGTTTTAACCTTGAGGTGATTCGGATGGCGATTATTAAATTCCTCACTTTGTGGTCCAAACGAGGAACGAAAAGCCGAACGGGAGACGGTAACCAGACACTGGCATCTCCGGTTCCATAAACACTCGCATTTCTGCTTCACCGGAGCAGTTCACAGCCTCGCACGAGCAGAAGAGATTGAAGGTGAGATGAAAACGTCTCGATTTGCAGCACAATTTGGCCAAAATTTTGTGATTTAATCTTCAATATGTCCTATGAAATTCAATAATATACTAATATAATAATCCCTATATATTAACTAATAATAATAATAATAATCATTATTATTTTTTATTTATTTATTACTACGATTATATATTATTTATAACACCAATACTAACTGTATTATATTTTCTAATTATTATTATTATTGGATTACAGCGACTGAGATATAATTATTACTACTATTAGCTACGAATAAAACCAAAAAGGACGAAGAAACCATTGAGAATGTAATAATTTAACACATAAATATCCTAATATTATAATTATTTTGTGCTGTAAAAAAAAATTCGAACCTCATATAATAATTTTTATTTTACCTTGCAAACTTGTAAATTACCAAAAAAAATTACAAACTAATATTTATTTTTACTTATTTGTATTATTCTTTTCTCTCCATTTTCAACATTAAACCATGGAACTGTTTATTTATGTTGTTTTAAATATTGTTATTTAGTGAATAATAGACAATATTATATTATTATTATATTATTATTATATTATTATTATATTATTATTTTGTACAATAAAATAATAATAATTCTTATTCTTGTAATATGTTCTGGTATATATATATAGATATATAGATATATAGATATATATTTTTTTTTTTTTTTTTTTTTTTTGTTTATTACACTACTACTACTATACTAGATAAAATATTAAATGACTAAGAACAAATTGAAATATTTAATAATTTAATATACAAAATTGTAATTATCAATTAGATTTTATAAAAATTGTAGTTATTTCAGAAAATAATATATTATTTTTTATCTATATTATAGTAAATAAGATTATTTTTATTTTATCACTGTCACTAGCCCAAGAATGCACAACGTTTTATTATAATAATGTGCTCATTAGAATGTTATATACACGACACTCCCAATCATAGTTATTAATGTTGTGCACTACTGTTTGAGCTGCGTGCGCTGAGCTAAAGACGATCACCAGTAAACTGAAGCGCTCTTTTAACTTAACCAAACGCATTCTTTATGAGATAAATCAGATATACATCAATTAAACACAATATTACAACGTACAATTGGACAAAAGGCTGCAAACGAACAGCGCACATCTGAAGTTTCTCTGAAGGAAATAATGCATTATTTATCGGCTTTAATATATCGGCCAAATTTTCTTATCAGGCCGATACCGATAACAGAATAAATTAGCATTTAATCGCCGATAACCGATATGGTGGCCGATAAATCGTGCATCCCTAGGAAAGTTTATAAATAGCTTGCAATGGCACACAATCTATATTTAATACCACTTAGGGATGTAACGCTATGAAAATTTCTTATCACTATTATAGTGACCAAAATTATCACGGTTATCATTATTATCACGGTATTGTTAAAATGTGCCGGAGATTTTCAAAAAGTACTGACACATAAATCGCTTCAAGTTTTATATTTAAAAATCAATAAACAACAAATAATGACTTTTTTGTTTGCATAATCACTAAAACAATAACATTACCAATTATGTTCGGATTTTAAATGACAACTTGACTGACAACAGTTTTAATAGCATGTTGAAATATCTAACGTAAATGTTCAAATAAACTTTTGAAAAAGTTTAATAAAAAGGTAAAACTCACATTTCAGCCTTTAAATAAAGAAAAAAATATAAGTCAAAATGATAATTGATTAAAAAATGATTATATGCATTTTATCTGCTCCATAAACAATTCTAGATAACTTATCTGAATTGTTTAAATGTGTAGAATCCACATCAGCTTGTTTTTCATCAACCGGTCAAAATATACAGCAGGGCATGCAAATTCGGTCCAATTTTTGGCCAGACAGAAATTGTCAGACAGGCGAAGGTAAATATAAAGGGTAATCAGTGTTATCTGGATATTTTAAGTGCTTTCAATAATAATGTTTGTTTTAATAAAAATATTGGAAGACATGCTTTAGCAGCTTTTGTCAACTGAAACAAACTCCTTACCATGGTTGTGACAAAAAACAGAAATATATAACAGACTGTGTTTGGTACAGGTCTGAAAGAAAGGAAAACACTTGGAAATGAAGGGGGAAAAGAATGTCAGTGATTTGTAAAATTAGCCCCTCCAGGGCAAGTCAAATTAAAGTAATTTATGTCAAAAGAGTGGAAAATTATCTGCCGTAAATTCCATTCAGATTGAAAAGCAAACATACTGTGCAGATCATGTATAAACATTTCACAGATATCTTTTGGCAATGAGTTTTAGTATCATGTGTGTCAATATAAGTAGTGTAAGTGTAATGGGTTGTTAACCCTACTGTTGCAGACAACCAGACAATCATTGTTGATCCAGATTAAAATTTGAAATGGTTTCAAACTAGACTTAATCTGTGCTCTGGGATTTTAGGCACATTGCTGTCTTTTTGTCTGTCACCTTGAATCTGCAGTGTCTATTTTCCATACCGAATTTGGCTATATATCAGTAATATTATATAATTTTTTTTTGTGTTGTTTTTTGGTTTTTTTTTTTTTTTTCAAGATATTAGATATTAATTCCATGCCACATCAGGTAGGCCTGTCATGATACACTTTTTTGTTGTGCGATATATTGCCCCATTATTGTCATTTTAAAGACCATTTTACGCCACTGAATATATAATCATAATGTAACTGCATAATAATGCAAGAAGGCCTACATACTTCCAAATGACAACAAACTTTAAATTTTTAAGAATATTTAGATCATCAAAAATATTAGATACCTTAAAAACCTGAACAAATATTAAATAAACATTTTCTAACAAAAAAGTAGAAAAAAAGAAAAATGCACAAATAACTTGTATGGAGATTTTTCCATCTACCGATTTTTCCCTGACCTTCTTTTCTCTGTAAATTAATGGTGCACACTATTGCTGTAAAACACAATCACTACTTAGCAGTCAGATGTCTGTGTGCACAAAGGCACAGGTCCCTAAACAAGGCCATATCTGCAGATGCAACTTTTTTTTGTAGAAGCATTTTTTTTATTTTGAACTAGCACCTCATGACTACACAACATTATGCACGAGAAGCTGCAAAAGACACAGGCACAAGTGGAATGTACAAAACATGGTGGCATAAATTTTTAAGTAAATATAATGGGCGATATATTGCGTCACCAAAAATTATAGAGGTCATGTACATATATTGCGCGATAAGTCGATATATTGATTATGCGCAGCCTAGATCAATAGACACTATGTTAATTTATTAAAGGCATATTGTTTTTTTTTAATAATCAAAAGAGTTATTTTTTTAATGACACCAAGCAAACTTGCACTGAACTCACAATTTAAAAATAAGCAACCTACAATTAAAATCTGTGATTGTTGCCAACAGTCTAACACATTTACTTTTGGTCTATCGTAATTGTGCTTACTTTTGTTCCTTCCTTTTCACTTATACAAATACATTTTGTACATTATGCATTTGAAGTTTGCACTAAAATCCACTTGGCTCTTTCCCCTGTGATAAGATACTGCACCAAAATGCCTGAAATACACTGTGGTCTTGTGTAAAACCATTAGCCAAGACCCAGATCCAGACCAAAGCCACATTTCTGTGGTCTTGAGAGATGTAAGGACCAAGAACACAAGAACAAGACTCCTAATTCCTGGCAGACACTGAGAGTGCTGATAATAGTACTCAGTCCAAACTGCAGACTGTCCCAGCCGTTTGTTTATTGTAAGTATATATAAAAAGTCTCTTAAACGGCAAATAAACACTTGTGAAATATTTACCATTATCCTAATGACTGAAAGTGTGAATGTTCACAAACCAAGTTAATTTGAGGTATCTGGACCAAAGAGGTATTAGTAAATAGTGTGGCTTCATTGTATAACAAAATGCTTTTTTATGGATTATCATAATGCCATCTGAATATATAGGCATAAACAGAGTCAAAGATTTAGATTGAGGACGTTTAAGGTCATCCAGAGAAGGTCATCGCAGTCTGTTTTTTTTTTTTTCATGCTTGTCCTTTTT